>NNCF01126134.1:681944-723606 GCA_002313205.1 Laupala kohalensis
ATTTTTTTTCCTCCACATGGTCATACGCAGTTTGTACTGTTTTTTGACAATAAATTTATTATTTATTATTATATAGGCTGGGGATGAGTAAACTTAAATGGATGACAAGGTGGTTAGGAGTACTTTTAAAATTTTTAAAGGAAACTCTAAATTGTATAATAGCTTTTTATTTAGTATAGGAAAAGGAGTAGTTTTTATATGCAACATTTTATTGTTTTGTGGCATGGCGTTGCAATCGAAGAAATTAAATAAACTGCAATCGAAAGATTTTATTTCTTCAAATTATTTATTTTATTAAATTGTAACGTCATCAACAACAAAAACAATTTTTTTTTCATATGAATGTTACTTCTTTTCGTGTATTAATCAATAATCTGCTATAAAAGGGTACGGCACTTAAAATATTAAGGTGCCCGTCCCCCCTCCCCAGCACCATTTATTTTTGTCACGTTTTTTCTTCGCCAGTCGATTGAGAAAGTATTCTCAAATTTCATAAGTTTCAACGAAATTGTTCATCCGGATTTTAAAAGGTCTGTACGGGCGTTCTGTGTATATAAATGTAAGAGGTAATATTAAATAATTACAAATACTTAATAATTTATAATACTTACTATTCTTATTAAATAAATATTATAAAATTAACAAACTTAATAAACTTCATTCATGCATACAGTGATGAAAGTTTTTTTACGAACTTATTAAAACTTGTTAAATAGACATCTGAGTTTAAACGGCAACATTTTCGTCAGTTATGAAATACTTTTCATAAAATTTTAACTATAAAAATGTAAAGTTTTAAACGTATTTTAACCTGGAATTTTGAAAATAAGTGTATTTTAGGAATGGAATATTTTTTGAAAAGTAGCATTCCTTTAGTTTTAACTGAAATCTCATTTGGTGAACAAAAGTAAGGTATTTTACGGCTTGCCACAATATAATAGTAACTAAACATCCAAAATCTTACGAATAGAAAAATATAATTAATTATTTCAGAATACAATTTTTATTATTTAATGTTCACTACACACCTGGACTTAACTTTCGCATAAAACGGACAGGCAGAAATTTAAAGTTGAATAATTATTAAAAAATATCGTAGAAATGAGCTCTCTTAGTTTTTAATAGAAATGAATTGAAACACAAGTTTATAGCTAATTCTGGGATGGCCGATATTTTAGGACAGATTTTATAGAATAAATGACCTATACAATAAAACAATAACTGCCCATTTTGGTATTTTGAATTCTTACTACAAACTCTAATGCCTTATCAAGATCAAATCTTACTTAGTGACTATCTCTATCCCCAAGCAATACGACCATGAAATTTTTGTTTCAATCTGTTCAAAATCAGAATAGAACACTCTTTAAATAAAAGAATAATCATAAGTTCCAATAATTCGTTATTTCATGTAGAGAAAATAAGGAATAAAAATATATTCATTTAATCGACGAACAGTGAATGACGAACAATCATTTACTTATTTATACGCCGTATATTAAAACGGATTAAAAGTTATTCGCCGGTTTGAAGTACAATGAATAATAAAACATACACTTAGTTCACGTACAATAAGTAGTAAAATGTTATTCACTTGTACGATGAATAAAGAATAATAAAATGTTTTTCGTTTGTTTGACGTTCAAAGAATAACAAAATGTTATTCCCTTGTTTCACGTACAGTGGATAAAAAATTATTTCATCGTGCTGCTACGGATAAGGAATAAAAAGTAATTTTTTGTTGCTGCAATACAACTCGTTTTCTTTTATTGCGGTATACAATTAAAGGTACACATATTGTGTTTGAAGGAATAACTCGAGCGAGAATGGGGGTCGTACTGACGCACGTGTATGTGATTCTTTACAATCGCTGTAAAGGGTGAAAGAAAAACACGGGCGTCACCATGGGACGCGGGTCAGAGGAGAGGTTGTTTCTGCGGAGATAACAAATAATTTTATTACATTTGTGGTTTAAAATATGCCATTTACCGGTATTCCATTCCTGGAACTTCGTGAAATTGTGTGAAACGGTCGTTTAGAGACCAACCACAGCTTTCGAGTTACATTGGATATGGTCATTTAATTGATAACAGTAACGTCATAATGTTACATATTAAATTTGTCTCGCAAATAAAAGGACAAATTAGAAAATTTTAATTATTCTCTAACAGTAATTGTCCACGATTTTCGTATTTTGCTGTATTAAATCTCGTCTTCAGTACGGATAGAGTTATGGACGGGAGCATTATATCTTAATAAATAAGTTCTACGTTACACAAAAGTTTCGTAATAATATTATTTAAACACCAGAAGGTCCTCCCACAAACTCTTTTCAGACAATCAATTACATGTTAATGATGCTATTTTAAATGAAAATGGGAGACGGGACCGGAGTTCGAACCCAGGACTTCCACTCAATTACATCTGACAAAATGGTGAGCAGCATGTATAAGAATATCCGTACTTAGGAGCGGATCCAGGGCGGGGTTTGGATCTCTCGGGAATTTGGGGTACTGGTAAATTTTCAGCAAAAATATGCAATTCCAAGGTAATTGAGAATCCTGTAAGAATATATTTGTAATACCCAATCCAAATTCTAGACTAATTTACAAACAAAATCTTTTTTCTTTTTTTTTCAATTTTTGTTTAGAAGGTTTAAGTCCGGAAGACACCCCCTCTCTTAATCACCTACTGTAAGTACATTTATAGATAGAATTATACATACTGGTTACACCTCATTCACAGTAATGCGCACGTAACCTAAAACTATTATCAATGTTCCATCTAATGAAAATTTTATACCATGTAACAGTATTACAATAGGTATAGTATTATAGATGTAAATATAAATTCTTACATTACATGACAATTATACTTCAAAGCTGTATTGAATTTGAATTTATTTTATTTTCATTAATTCAATGGACATTATTAAAAAATTATCCTTTAATTCTCATGAATACTTGCAAATCGTCCCACTACATTATCCTAATCTATATTAATCGCTATACTTTTTTCTCCACGCACCGTACAGAACACAGCGTATCACGTAATCTTCCATCGGTCATCGAATTATGAATAGACCTGGAAACAAGAACTGTGTCGTTTGTTGTACAGACACCGTCTAGGCCAATGAGTATTTAACAGCTCATTGTTCTTACCGTTGGCTCCGCGACAAATTATTTTTGGCACGGTCGTAACTGCATTTTTATATTTTTATTTTGAATAATTATCCGTATAGATTTCTTCTTCTTAATAATAATAATAATAATAATAATAATAATAATAATAATAATAATGCAAGATGAAAATAATATTAACATCTCTTTTTCCAGTGCCAGTATTTAGCGGGGGTGGGCAGACCCCCTTGCCCCCCTCTAGATACGCCACTGCTTAGTGAACAGAAAGTCACATATTCACGCAATCATACATCGTCCATTTGGAGACAATTACATTTTTATCTGGGAACGATTTTCATGCATTTCAATAAATTGTACACTATTCATTAAAATAATAGAAACATATTTTAAATATTTTTAAAAATTTAAATTTAATACATATTTAAATAATCGTGAAAAGTAGTCCAGCACCAACCACCATAGCGTTTTGGCTTACTACGTATAACAAATTATCTTTTATATAATTTGAAAACAGTAATATCCTCCTTCAGGTAGTGTTAAAACATATGATAGGGAATGATTATTACAAAAACTATCTGTGTTAAGTGATTCTGAAAAAAAAGAAGGAAACGTTCAAACGAACAAATCTTTACGTTGAACTCCCGCATGGAATCTTGAGCAAACAATAATATCGTCTGAAACAGGTTTCTGAGTAACTGGGACATTCAACGGCTTTAAAATATTTTTCAAAAAATGTTCCACTTATGTACCACAATTATACCATATTTAAACCCGACAAATAGGAGTAATAGGAGTGACACCAGATGGCATTTTCTTGTAGGCATAAAACAGGAAATAATGGGTACGCGAGGCAACAGCTAGACTGCTAAGACTTCGCGACTGTAATACAAGAGGTGCCCACCAGATAGCAAATTGTTAATTGTTAATCAAATCAGACATTACATACGTATGAAGTGCATAAAACGAATTTGCGGAACATTTTAGACTGGAACCTACCCATGTGTTATAACGATTTTTTCCTTCACACGAAAAAAAATAGAAGTCTATAAAATTTAAATGTTCCCATAATACTATGATTATCAGTGGCAACTGTTGAAACATACTCTAATTTTCAAAATTAAAGCTAACATTTATTTATTTCATCTTCCTTCATATCTATTTATGAAGGGTGGTACTATATTTACCTGTCCCAGCCCTTTAAATGGCTGGACACGTCATTTATAAACAATGAACAATGCCAATGAAGTCATTGACAAAATCGTGGAAGGGAAACCTGCAGTGTTATCGATTCTTGCTCTGCCTTTTCTCAGTTCGTATAAATAACTGAATTGAGACGTTGCCAACAATGGGTTCAATAGTGTATCTAGTAGGTCTAAGTCTATTAAACAACGAATGTAAGTATGACAGAAACAAATTGGAAAATGAGAAATAGAAATCCAATAGGAATCAAGGCAAAAGAAAAAACCGATAAGATACAGAATTAAACGCTAAATATAAAAAACCTGGTAACAAATTAGTGTTATAAAAAAGGTTTTTAAAAGATGTAGATTCGGCGCGAATATAAAAGTAAATAGAAAACACGACTAACCCTCTTAATTTGTTGAAACAAAAACAGTACATTAAACTGAATAAAATTTAGTGTTTCTACGGTTAAACTGCTTTAAAAATTTCATACGTTTTCATATAATAGTGTCACCTTACTCGGTGCGTCGTGTGTTTTTGTCATTTATTATTATAATTATTATTATTCATCGTAGAAATTAAAGGCTGGTAAAAATATATACATTCTTCTTCTTGATTCGTTGTGCCCAACTAGGAAGCGCGTTTGAACTTATTTAGCACCATGATTCTTCCTTTCTTCCCAATATCTCTTCATTAATTCACTATGTTTCTTTCTACGTTCTTCTGTTCATCCTGTATATTTTCTTTTAGGTAGTTCTCCAAATTTGTTTGCTTTCTAAGCTCCTAAATTTTGTTCTATCTTGAATGGTTTCCTCGGCAATACCAATTTCTTGTAGAACTTCGTGTATTTCCACTAACCAATTGTTGCGAATTTTCAGGGATAGTGCCAGGTTTAGAACATTCTTTGTCAGCCTGTTGTTATTCATTTTAATCGTCTCTTCCTAACTGTGTCTGTGATCTTTACCTTGACTTGATGAATTTCGTGAGTTTTCTTTCTCATCCAAATTCCATTTTCGCATTATAAATTTTGTATTCTTTCGCAACAATAAATTTTGTATTCTTTCACATATACAAGGGTAAACTGCGAGATGACACCCTCATACAGAATTCCTATCGTTATTTCCATCACGTGTGGCTCGCCTTTCTTATCTAAAGGCGTTAGTCACTCTGACGACCTACACAAACCCCTACTCCTCTCTCAACGCTCTTCTGTAGAGGATACCAATTTTTGCTCAAAAATAGAGAACTACGCATCAAAATGACTGAGAGCCGCCTTACATTTCGAAGACTGCATGGAAGACTAGGTTATATTTGTGATGTTACAATGCGTGTCTCAAAATAGTGCAAAATCGGAAACAAAGACAAAAGTAATTTATCAGATACTGTCCATGGAAATAAAGCAATCGACAAATCTTTATTCTTTCGACGAACAAATAAAAACATCCTCAAAAGTAAAATAGTAAATAGTTCTAGTTTTGGGGTCACTGCAACATGTCTAGAATAATTGTTTTTTCAAACTTAATTCTATTAATCTTTTATATGCTTGACATACTTCATTTCAAAACATTTAGAACATTAAGATTTTAAATATCAAATTTTTTAAACTTAATCTTGATCTTTACAAAATGTATACTATGTTTATCTAGCCTCTAGAAATCAAGGTTTTAAGGAATATGTTCCTTAACAAATAATTTGACCCACAATATTCGATTATAAATTTTTTGTTGTATGTTCCAGATTATTTTGTAAGATCTTTGCAGTTTAGCCGTTCTTTCTTTGTTAGCTTCCTGATTTACCCCTGCTGGTTGAATAATTTCGCCTAGATACTTGAATTTATCTACTTGGAAGATTTTTTCCGAATTTGGTGATTAACGGTTGATTGTCGAATCTTGACGTAGTTCCTTCCATATTCTTTGTTTTCTCAAATGAAATTTGGAGTCTGGTCTTTGTAGCTATTTCATGCAGTTTTTCTATGGACTGGATTGCTTCTTGTGTATTGTTGGAAAGGATTGCAAAGTCATCTGCGAAAGCTAAGCAATCCATGTGAATTTTGTTCTTGAGAAGTCTGGCAACATTTATCCCTTTAGTTTATCTTTTCCATTCACGAATAACGTCTTCCGAAACTAGATTGAATTGTAGTGGGGATAATCCACCTCCTTGTCGGACACCAGTTCTGTTTTCGAACGGTTCAGAAATTTCTCCCAGACACTTAACTTCTGATATTGTGTTGGTCAGTGTTTGTTTTATCATTTCCCTTGTTTTCCTGTCGACTTGGAATTCCTCTATTGTGTTGAACAGTGTTTGCCTATCTATGGAGTCATATACCTTTTTGAAGTCAACAAAGTTGATTACTGTTTGTTTGGCTTTGCGAATTTGTAGGATGGTTCTTAGTTTTAGAATTTGTTCTGTGCAGGATCTTCCTTTTCGAAATCCTGCCTGATAATCACCGATTAGGTGGGCAGTTTGTTTTTTAATCTATTAAGAAGGACTTTAGAGAAGATTTTATAGATGACTGAGAGGAGAGAAATTCCTCTGTAGTTATTAACATCTGGTTTGTACCCTTTATTGTGAAGTGGGTGAATCAATGCACATTTCCAGTCTTCGGGAATTTCTTCAGTATTCCAGATGTCCTATAAGATTTCTTGAATACTTTGGGACAGTTTGTCACCACTTATTTTAAGCATTTCGGCAACTATTCGATCTTTACCTGGTGCTTTGTTGTATTTTTTTTCTCTTATTATTTGTTTGACTTCTAATATGGGAGGTTCTGAGTCTGGATTTGGTGCGGGTTTTTCAAAGGCGAGTTGTTCTTTCGAAGATTCACAGTTTACAAGATCCTTGAAATAATTTGCTGTGAGTTTACAATTTTCCTTATTATTTGTTTCCAGAATCCCGTCCGGACGTTTGTAAGAGAGATTTGGTGCCTGGTAATTGGATAATTCTTCTCTGAATATTCTGTAGTGTTGTTTTTCTTAAAATCTTGTTCAATCTCTGCCAGTCTCTTTTGCTCATATTTTCATTTTTCAGATGCCGAGTTTGATCAGTTTTATGAGAACTCCAGTTTTGCCAGGCCCTAATTCTAAATTATATGGCATTATATGGTCTTTCCACCATCTGTGTTTGCGTTTCCTGGGGTGTATGTTGATATTTTGGGAAGTTTTCAAGAGTGTGACTTCGAGTTCTACCCAGTTAGAAGGAGATTTGTTGGGAATACTTCTCAGGAAAGTGTCAAAGTTTTGTTTAAGAAATTCCGGATCGATTCGCGGATTTCTGATTGTTTTGGGTGTGTGCCTGTTGGGTTGAAACTTCACTTTGATTAGAGATAGGTTGTGGTCGGAGTCAATAATTCCCTTTTTGACTTTAATATTCAGAATTTCTTTCTGGTTTTTCTTGGATATGACCGTGTTGAAAATGGTCTAGTTGAAATTCTCCTAAATGTGTATTCGGGGATCTCCATGTCATTTTCTTGCGAGGGTGCGCCAAGAAATGAGTCTACATTAGTTTTAGATTTAGATTCTTGCAGAAGCCAATTAATATTTCTCCACTTTTATTAGTTCTTTTGAGACCATGGTACAGTCCTACTGTGTTCCTGAATTTCTTTTCTTTGCCAATTTGTGCATTGAAGTCTCCTAGCAGAATTTTGATGTAATGTTTTGGAATTTTTGCTGTACTTTCTTCCAGTAATTCCCATAAGTCCTCTACTTTCTGTGGATCTCTCTGGTTGTAATTTTATGTAGGTGCGTGTGCATTGATAAGTGTATAATCTTTGTTTCCTGATTTGATCGACAGGAGTGAAATTCTTTCCGAAGCAGAGGAAAAGTATAATATTGAGATTGTAATATTTCTTCTGACCGCAAATCTGATGCCAAATTGTGATGGTTTATTAGAAAGGAGGATTGTTGGTTTTCCTTTGTAAATTCTATAGCTTCCTGATTCAAAATGATCTTCATCAATGTACCTAGTTTCTTTCAGTGCTAAAATTTGTATGTTGAGTTTGTCTAATGTATCTGTTAGGTGCTTCAACTTGCCAATCTTGAGAAGTGTATTGATGTTTAAAGTGCCAATAAAATATTTGTACTTTGGGCGAAGAGATTTGGGAAGCTCCGATACATTCCTCATGATGTTCTCAGTCCCCCAGAATCCGATGGCCGAGATATCCTAGTAAATCTACTAGTGCCTGGTGTAGTTGCATTGTTAGATGTCGTTACCATCATGCTAGGGGAGGTCATCATCGACCTCAGTGTTTCAACAAAGGTTTTGAGCCTTAGAGGTTGACTCAATATTTCTGACATACATTATTATTATTGTTAATTGCAGCTTTTTGCATGATTATTTTAATTATTATTGAGAATTGAATTTATTATTAATTGAACTGATGAAAATGTTTGAACGGCACAAAAGAAATTTTGGGCTAATTACTTTTTCTCGTTGAACTGTAAAAAGAGCTAGCAAACATTAGAAAAAAAAATGTTCTACAACATTATTTTTAATTCGTATCTCAACTACAAAAAATATTTTAAATGTTCTTGTAAACTGTTCATAATTTTGAACATGATAAACTTTTGAAATTGGACGTTTCAAGTCTAAACTTATCTCTGCTTGTTTACCACAAGAAGGCAAGAATATTATTAAAAATTAAATTTTTCAAAATTTGATACAAAAGTATAAAATTAATTATTGCTAACAATATTTCAAAACTATTCAGCTTTATATAAAATAATTGTCTTATTTTGTGTAACAGCGTTAGTTTTTGATCTAAAATGCGAAGTTTATTTATTAAAAAAATGCATGCTGTTTATTTATTTTTTTAAATACGTCTTGCAAGGAGTATTCGAATTGTGTATTTTTGTTGTTCTGCTCATAAACAAGACGGAATATGTATTGTATAACTCTGTAAAACAGGCATAATTTTTGTTCTATGATATTTTTCATTTATTAAAGAAAATTCTTAAAATATAGGATTAAAAACGAAAACTGTATTCTTAAAGACCTTAAGGATCAGTTTTTTTCTATTGATTAAAAACATGAACGCTTCGATTCAACTAAGAAAGAGGCATCACGGTCTTTTTCCACAGATTCTTTCGTATTCTTCCCAAGAAATGTATACAAAAATATATAACTTCGAATTCTGTGAAATTCTTTCATTTGGACCAGTTTGTATTTATTAATAGCGCTTTACAAAATCCAGTTACTTTATCATCTGAACAAGAACAGTCACATCTGACTTATTAAGTTACGTCATTTCTCGAGGATGATTAGCGTTTTCAGTGGCGAATTAAAGTGTCTTCTCTTGTTCCTCAATTTCTCGAAAGCTCCTTCTGATTCCAACCTATAATCCAAGTCACATAACTTTGCTGCAAATTATGCTATATGGCTGCCTAACACAAATAGCCAAGTTCTACGAATTCTACTTATATCCAAATACATATTAATAGTAGTCACAAAACTGACTGTTCGCTGTAAAGGAATATAAGTTGATAACACAACAAACTAAAGGTGATATTCGTTCCACACGCTCGATGCAGAAAGAACAGAATAGCGCAACACGAGCATGGGAATTGAATTTGCGTTCGAGGTTGGCAATGGATTTAAGTTTTCAGAAGTTCGACCATAATGCGAGGTACAAATATTATTGCTCTCATGGACGATGGCGCAGTAAAAGCGATGGCAACGTTAAGTACAAGCTCTGTATCAACATCAAGCCAATTAGACTGACACAAAAATGAATAAATAATATATCGTCAAGAGAGCTGTCACAAGTTACGTACGACCACGTTGAGAGCAACAAAGTAATTTACTGCGACTTATGTACAGTGAACTAATAAACACAGTGCGTTTCCATTCATGTTTTTCTTTCTTACGTTAAATTTTCTCGAAGCAGAGAAACATGACTTTAGAATACTATCCAATGATACTGCTTCCATTAAGCTCATTTCACATCATCTGGTTTTATTAGTACGGAAAGAGTAATAGCTCAATGAAAATAGACATTCATCTTCGGAAAAATTCCCATACAGTTGAAACATTTTAGCGCAAGTCGGATCGATGGGAACTTGTGATATCTCATTTGAAACGATGATTAAAGGTGAATGGAAAGATCCAGAATAGAGTTGAAAAGTTGTGGAGGTTGAAAGTCTGGCAAATGACTTTCCGTGCGGATAAAACCGGATGGTGTGAAATGGGTCTTAGGGGAGATAGGCGTCGTCTGAAGGCCTCGCGATTTTGTAATATTACTTTCTAGAAAGAACTCGAAGTCTTAACATGAAAAGTCATTTATGTCGTCACTTAGGTCTACAGAGTTCACATGAAAATAATTGATAGAAGCTCGCAAACATCGTTAGCCTTTACTTGCATGAAAACCCGAGAGCCGCCGCAGTTGATATATCAGGAAGATGATATATGATTGGGATGACAAATTGATGAAACGAGTGACACGAGGGATCAAATAACTTTCAAAAACAACCCTCACTCGCTCGAGGATCCAACCCACAACCTTCAGAAGCGTGTTCGTTTTCTCCCAACAAGAGCTAACCCGTCAAGTGGCTTTCCCTCTGCACTCGGAATACGAGATTAGTTTTATTTTCTAGCAGCTCTGCCAATGCACCTCCGAAACCAATTCAACTGTGTACCCTCCTATGAAATAAGTCCAGCCCATTAGAAACAAATTTTGGAGTCGTCCTCTCAAATCCCTCACGGGTGGAATCTAATTTAAAATTTTCCTACGCTTTGCAAATTCATTTGTGGTTATTCTTTCAGGCATAGGCTTCATTCCGTCTTCTTTCAATATATTCCTAGCACGCGTCCTGATGTAAATCCTGCTCAAACTTTCCGAACTGCTCATTTCATTTGATTCAAAATAATATGCTCCTCTGAAAGAAGTATTTCTTACATAAAGGGAGGACACGTACATAAAAAGGTATGCTTCTTTTTGTTAATACAAACGACGTTAAATTAACATATATTGGATTGCTCAATAAACTAAAACCCAAACAAATTAAATGAATAAATCTGGCAAGTTTTAAATGAATATAGGTACTACGCGACGTCGACATAATATATTTTGAGCATTTTCATAGTTTAAATATGTTTTCAGAATTTTTAATTATTAAACACATACATAGTGTTTTTTATATTTTTAAATTAATTTATATATTAAAAGTAAAATAAAGAGCAGCCTATTGAGAAAAGATCAACAGTCTAAATTATAAATATTCCTTAGTTTTTCCGTAGTTTATGAGAAGTTGGTAATGATGCAAATTGTGGAAGTGTATGGAATAAGAACACGAGTTTAAATCGTAAGTTTACAGTAAATTAAAAATAAATTTTCTGTTCCTACGATGATTCAACTATATTTATTTCCCTGCATGAACTCCAAATATCCGTCAGCTACCTTGCAACTATTTCAATACAAATGTACTTATATAGTTTAAGAATTTTTTCAATGAGAGGTTTTCTGGAGATGCGTGATGATCATTCTGGCCTAAGGTTTTCTGCTTAAGGATTCACGAAAATGGGGATCTTCAGAACGAGGAGCGCGTCGTGGGTTGTGAGGTCGGAACGTCACAGATTTCTCAAATAATATTGGATCTCTTGACAGTGACATGGACGAGGTGGGCGAATGAAATTCGGGCGAATCCTGGAAGATCACTGAAGGAAGTGCGGAGGAAGCAAGAAGTGTCAATCACGGTTGACTTCTTTGATAATTTTTTTTGTGAAACGTAATTTGGAAGTAGTTTAAGATAACCGTAGAAATACGTCACTTCTAAAATAACAGATTTATTTAGGTAATTAAGTTAACTATTGTACGGAGTTGCCACCCTACAATCATGAAACTGGCCACATGACCTCACGAGCAGAGCACCGTTTTATCGTTGAAAATGTCTGTCCTGAAACGTACATATTGCTTAACCTCTGAAACAATGAATCAACTGTGGAAAATATAGTTTTACAGGAGAAGCAAACAACTGAAACGATAACAATTTGAATGAAAATAAAGACACAGTAATAGGAAAATTAATTATGTATCGGTCAAAGATCACTACTACTATTCAGTCGGTATTTCTGACACTGTGGTAAGCATTTCAAGTGTAAATTTTTCCCGCTTTGCAGTTCCGTCGTAGTTCCACCGGTTGAGCGATTTTCGAATCACAAGTATTTTTCCATGGCGTTGCGCGACGCGTTTTGTTTGTTTGACAAAGTAAGTTATATTCTCCGATATCATTGATACTCAACACATCATAGAAAACACGAATAAGACATTGTACTGTTACCAGCGAAGGAAAAATGTTCCTGGATTCAGAGGCACTTTTTTACAAATGTGTCCATGCAACATCGATAAATATTTCAAATGGAGCTAATATTTTGTTTCACGGAGAGTGCTTTTGCTTATTGAATGGCAATATTTCCATCGTGTATGAAGATACAAAGAAAACACCGGAAAGTCGAAATTAGTATTTCTTCGTATTATCGCGGAAAAGAGCCAAGTCTGAACAATCAAAATTTTTACATATTTTATTACTTTTTCAATTTCGGTAAATTTTCGAGTTCGCCACATTTTCTAGTGTGTAAGACATGTTCAAATATGCGAGTCACTAATTAATATTATTTAAATTATTTTTTTATATTCGAAATAAAACTCTTAATTGTATTTTTATATAAAGGGGAGATAAATTTTGGAGAGATTTTATTATTTACTATCATTAACCCCTTGTTCGCAAAAATCATTTCAGGGGTTATCAAACATCCTCTTTTCGGCTTTCTTATTCTCGTTCTTCCCTACGTCAACCTACTATTAAATAGCATACGTGAAAAAAATTTGACGGATTCGTAAGTTCAGGTGCTTAAGATGTCAATATTCAACATAGAATCTCATTTGAACTCTATTTCATGACGTGATCTCATTTATAATGTGCGAGTTTTTATTATTCGCTTGCAGGTAAAGCTAGGCACGTACATGTGTCATTTTTGTAAAACGGTCGACTTTGTGTCGAACTTTTCAATGAAAAAGTATTTGAAACAAAACGGTATTCTAAAAGCGGAATGTCATCGAAAGTTCAGAACAAAAACAAGTTACAATCTGCCCGGACTTCCGAAGGCGAATTCATCCGAAGACTTTTATATGAGAGTTTTTCATGGCTCCTTTTCCCTCAGATCGATAAACATGTTAGCAAAACACTTTTTGACTGTCCCAAAGAAAATGACAAATCTGGTGTTATTCTATCCAACATTAGTTGTACTTGCTTGTATTTTTACAAGGGACATTTTTCCTCAATAGCTATATCTAAAATAGTAGAAGTAGTCACCATCTTCCCTTGTCCAAAGTAATGTCCCGCATTGGGACTAGTGCACCATGAGTATCCTGTGACTTGGCATCACCTATTTTGAATTTTGCTCATGGACAATAGCGATTATTACGCAATACAGTCCAGTTTCATGGGCGTAATAAGTTTTTTAATTATTCATTGATATTTGTTATTAGTCATTGACGATTTTACGTTTAAAATACGAATGTCCTGCCTGTTACCGATCCTTATACTACCTTCACTTCCTTGCAAAAATAGTCAAGTTGAAACTTTTTACACATAACAATTTAAAAAATTAAAAAATAAACGTACAGATTCGCTGTCAAAGCTACCTCCACTATAAATATCAATTTTTCCTTTGAAAAAGAAGGCTTCAAGTAATGATCTTGAATGTTTATTCTATAGTTCCAAGCAGTTTGTGAATGACGAATGAATAATGAAGGTAATATATTCGGCAGAGCGACTAGACTAAGGAACGCCCCGAAAATGTTTCAAATGATATTTTGGACCATTTCCTATCCAGTGAATTTTTATACCATTAAAGTGCAAAATTTTGAACTGTTCGCCTTTAAATTACTATGAGCGTATACGGAGAAACTATTTAGAACTCATTGGTGAACATTTCCAAGATTCGCGAATAGTTGACAACTTGTTTTGGCTAGACATAAAAACCTACTAAAACATACCAAATGGATGTAGGAAAGTAATGACTTTAAGATTTTCATACCTCACGCCGTATTTATAAGAATAATTCACTAAAAACTGGAAAATACTGTTCTAATGGGAATTGCAGTCGCATCACGTGACTGAAGACAATGCGACTCTTGTCAAAGGAAGAGCCAAACAACAATCTAAATTTATTATGAAGTTTTATAATGCCGAAATAATTGTCCTATGTCCAACAGTAAAAATCAATACAGCAACTTATTAACCAATTTAGAACTCATTGGTGAATATTTCCAAGTATCGCGAATAGTTGATAACTTGTCTTCATTCAACGCTGATATAATATAGTTCGATAATAACTTGTACATGTAATTTTTTGCTTAAATTTACAAACATATTTACATTCTATTAGTATTTCACTCGCAGCTAACTTTTTATCCTATCTAGGAATTTTTGCTGAATTTTTTTTGAATCCGCCTCTGCCTTAGGGCCCTTGATCGGAATTGATGGGATGGTCCCTTGCTTGCTTCCGGAGAGTAAATTAGTTTATTGTCCTCCACGTGGTCATACGCAGTTTGTACTGTTTTTTGACAATAAATTTATTATTTATTTATTTATTTATTTAATACCTTAAACAACAAAAATGCACCGTATTGTGTAATTATCTCAATTGTCCTTGATAAACAAAGTTCAGAATAGGTGATGCTACGTTTCAGGGTACCCATCGTGCACCATTACCAAATACGGAACATCAAGCGATGAACGATCGCGCTAAACAAGTCAGAATTTAAAACACTTGAGCATTGTTTAGTCCTCCAGTAAATTGAATTACCTCGCCACTAAAAAAAGGACTCCGGCTTTCAACCTTGATTAACGTTAGTTCCTGCACCTTCGTTCCAACGCAGCAAATGATTTAACCACTTGATTTGAGAATTACTTGGTAATCCTTTTGGCCCGCTCTAGTAATTTTACCATTGTGAAATGTTTTTGTTATAGACTGTTGAAAAACTAACGACGTACTACGTATGAAAAATAGGTCCTTGGAATACTTCGCATAAAAGTGATTTTAAGCATTTAATTTGATAATATGTTTTAGAAACTGGGTCTCCGGAAAAAAAATTGAAATTTTAATGTTATCCAAGTTTCCAAATACATAAAAGAAAGTTCGTTTGTAATACATTAATATTAGCAAGAACAATGTTTATTTGCTTTGTATAATGTTAGCGCGACGTCATTATTACATTTATCTTATATTATTAATTGTTAATCAAATCAGACATTACATACGTATGAAGTGCATAAAACGATTTAAACAAGAAGAAGTGTAAATTTTTTTTTCAGACATGCAAAAAGGTACAAATGCACTTCACGCGCCCGTAGAAACTACTGCCACCAGATGCACAAAACATAATAAATAAAAAAATTACACTTTTCAACTCTCAAAAAACAGCAGACCTAAGGGCAAAAAAAGTCAATAAATTTTCACAGCGACCAATTAATTTCCGTGAGGTCGATTTCATATGGATAAACCACATCTTGTTAAATAAGATGATTTTTATATTCCCAGTTTTCAGGAAACTGTGAAACTGATGCTAAAGAATGAAAGATTTTACGTAACGCTTTTTCTCGATTTTGGTCTTATTCTTTTCACACACACCAGCGAAATATTGACAATAAAACAAAAACACATTCAAAATGAATCAAATATTACTTTTATCTCAAATTGAACAAAGGAGGAATTTCCAAACTTTTCTCTATATTAGTTACGTTTTCACTCACCATATTGAGAGAATTCTTAACCTAATCGTGTAATTTCTTACAGAATGTTATTTGCTAACCCATCTTTATAACATATGCATCATTCACAGTAAATAAAACTTTCATAACGATTGACGCAGAGCTGTAATGTAGTGTAATAAACTCGTCGCCGACTGAAGTGAGATATTACACTTGGCACTGAAGGGTCGCTATCGTCCGAGCGCTTGGGAGATGTTTATTACAGGCGGGGACGTTCGCCGGAAATGTAAGCGTCGGCTTATTTTGCGCATGCAGAGGAAACACTCGGAGAAAGGAGCGGGGAAAATTCAAAACTGACACATAATCATAACTCCCATCCTCATTACACTTTTAAACAAGATTGGCACTTAATCTATGGAAAATTTTAATGACCGTATTTCTGAAAATGAAGGTCCACGCAGAAACCAAAGGTGTGTTAAAAAATAAATGACCCAAAATAAAAACAATGTCGAACAATGATATTTAATAATATTTTATGCGCGGTATATATTTTAAATTAAATTAAATTTTTCGGCGTTCAATTTTGTTTGAAATGTGAACTCGTACTACACAAAAATCCTTCAAAACATCCAAAATCGGATGGTTCTTTTTGTAATCTATTCGGGAATGAGAGAAAATAACTATGAAAAATTAACTAAGATTCTCTGGAATGTTACTTATACAACATATGTGCTGGAAATGTTTCTCTGAAATGACACATAGCCAGTACCTCCTCATGCAAAAGAGTGCATACATGATTATGTAGTTTGAGATCAGAAACCGCATTGTTTTTTCGACAATTAAATTTTTTTTATTTATTTATTTCCCAAAGTAAACAACAATTTTATGTCGAAATTAAAAAAATATTTTCGCTCTTCTGGCAACTAGGTATAATTATATGTGACTATGAACAGTAAAAATCTACTTTAAAACAAGAGTTTTAAATTTGCATTAAACATAATATTACATTGTCAACCGTGAACCAAATTTCAGTCAATTCCAACAATGGAGACTGGTTCAAAAGTTAATTTGCAAGATTACAACTAGACTAACTACCAATAAACGTGCGAAGTTAAATAAAAGGTTGTAATAAATTCCCAAATTTGGTAAGCTTTAGGTTGCGTAGGAGAGGAAAATGGGCAAAAAATAATGTTAATAGTTAATGTGGAAGATAAATTTATTGGTACTACACAATGTGCACACAAATATCTTCAAAGCTTGTGCCGTTTGCTTCAAAGGCATTTTGAGTATCTTTACACAGCTTGCTCTTCAATAATAATAATAGTAAGAACACAAGTCCCCTCCGTGGCTATGGTGTCAGTGTGATCGCTCGTCACCAAGTCATCCCGGGTTCAATTCCCAGGTGGGGCAAGATAAAATTTATAGCTTTCCATGTCTCATAGTTGTGATGTATGAAAAGTTCACCGTCTGTAGCTAACAACCGCAGTTGTAACAGCGATCTGTTCCTCCGATCTCGGTAAAATTGACGATGTGTCTAGCGAATAAACTCACACAAAAACTGAGTCTTACTGGCACTCGTCATTCGTGGTCCTTAGCTGGTCGAAAGGAGATACATTCAATTAAGTACTATGAATTTGTGTAAAATTTTCTGGAATTCTTCGTAGGAGTTGTTTATTCATACCGTGCAAAGTGTGCTAAATATTGCTGGAACACTAGAGCAGAAAAAATATTAACTTCGTGTTGTACTGTAGATGCGAGATAAAGGAAAGTTCCAATAGTGACGATTAAGAATACTGAAGTGACCGCAAGAGGTCAGAGCTAGCGAGTGCTGAGATTTGCAACTATTGACTCATCTGCTAAGGCCGGTAGTTCTTTCACCCAGCCTTTTTCCCACTGCATGTGGGGTCGGCGAATGGGGATGGATATATGATGCTTCGTTGGGGAATACTAGGGTGCCGGATGCCCTTCCTGCCGCACCTGCCCTGAAGCGGTGATTATGAATGAAATGGGGGTGAATGATTATGAGTGAATGTTGTGGTGGAATGATAGGCAGGGGAAACGGGAGTACCCCGAGGAAACCTGCCGCGAACACCGCTCCATCCACCACCTCGGATTCTACTTGGATCGGACCGAGTTTGAACCGGCGTCCCGGCGAACGCGTTAGGCACTACGCCACGTACACGGTCATATTTCTATGTAATGTCTATTATCAAAGATGTATGATCAAAGATGTGACATAGGTTCTCTCTACGAGAAATTATGTCAAGGGTACATGATCATAGCTGAACTATTATCAAAGCTTGTGCATAACACGAAAATATTTCATCTAAGGTCTTTGATAATAGATATATAACATAGATATAATCGTGTAATACAGACCTAAGCGAAAAGAAGAAAACCGCGCTGCGCCTAGAGTAGACGCTAGTAGTCTACCCCTACAAATGGAAAGCACCCAATGTATATGACAATCAAGTTTGTACTGACTCACCGGTAGATGAATTTACTGAATTAAATGTCAAATAATTTACTCATTTTAATAAAAGAACTCGAGAGAATAATAAAAGGAAGAAGTTAACGAGTGTTTCAATTCCCCTATAATACTGTTGTCCATATGATTTCGGATGATGTGACATTAATTCCTCTTAAACTTTGTCGCACCATTGTTATAGAACTCTATGGATACTGATTAAACTCCTTTTTTCGTGCATGTTTTTGCTCCTTTTTGTTTTTAATAGTTTAATAGTTCTAACTGCACGCAACCTGGGCACGGTTGTGCACATTCTCTCCATAGCACCATCCTGGCCCGTGTTTTTTTCCGGTTTTCCTCCGGGTATCGGAGAATTTTCCATAGGCGGGAATGTCATTANGGTTTTTGTCCGGTTTTCCTCCGGGTATCGGAGAATTTTCCATAGGCGGGAATGTCATTAATACTTTTGTTATTATTTATCTCGAATTTTTACTGCAGAAAATATCTAAAAACAATTAATTTTGCTTAGAGAAATATTGCACTGTTCCTCTCATAAACGGGGTTTAAGGCAACATCACGTCACAGGTAATTTGCTGCCAACTCTCGTATAATAATGAAGAATAACCACAATGTGACATGATGAAAGAAACGTGAGAAGAGACAACTAAAGCTCCCGTGATATTTTTGTCAGCATGTTCAACAAGTTGAAATCACAGCAATTTAGGGATCAACCAAACTGGAAATAGACTACATGACTTGTTCACAAATGCATAATAAAGAAGAATATATCTTCGACAGTTTATATTTTTATATCAGAATATCGACTCGTGAGAAATTAAATTATTTCTAAATGAAAGATTTACTTTTATGTTTTCATTCTTTTCTACTTCAATTAAAAATGAGTGATACCCTCACGTAAATTGTTATTTTCCATTATTATATCGTATTTTCTTTTTCAATACTTTCTATTTTACTTTCTTAACATTTCCTACAATTTCAATTTTTTCTGGACTTTTTTGATATGCACAAATTATTTTTAATGTGAATTTCATTAATTCAATTTGTAATTTAGCGTTTTTATTGTTTGTATTTATATTCAATAAGTTAAGTGTTAGGTGTAAGAGAAGGCGTACACCTTAACTTTGCCACCATAAGGGATTATCATTACAAGTTCTAATATCACACATTTCTTCGCAATAAAACAGTGCCTTCTGATGCTGGAATAAATTACAAAGAATCAAACTATTACTGTTGTATGGAAAGTTTTTTTAACCAAATGAAAATGTTAAGAAAGTTTAAGGTAAATGCTGGTCTTGATAAATAAGTTATCATTCATTTATTATTTTAGGACAACAAATTATTTCAACTTGAAATTTTTTATCAATAATTTCAGTTCTTCTGTTCATCTAATTAATTCTCTTTAATTTGTTCTTCATAACATATGAGTATTAACACAATTATAGACAATTGTTAATATTAATATAAATTATTATATAAAATACTGATAAATGATTGCATAAAATATTGATGAATGATAATATAAAATGACAAATTACGAATGTAGTTCTACTTTCTACTTATTCAAATAATCACGAGATCTCCCTCTTCAAAGATCATACTCGTTGTGAATGTCAGTTATCAAACAAAATCTTTTCTTTTTTTCACACATTTCTCGTGTATCTTTACAACTGGGTTGAATCAGTTTCTTCCAATTACTTTTTTGTTGGTCATCATGAGAAGTTATTCACTATTTCACAGTGACGTATCCTGAAGAACTGCCGCGTGAATATATATTTTCAGCAATTATAGATTATAAGTTGTGAAGTTAGAAATATCTCGTAAGAAGGTCGCAAATCCTTTCCCCTGCTTCGAATCAGAAATAGAAATCTCACAGATAATACAATACTTTCTTGCTCACGATCACATCTCAGAATTTCACCAACTCCCGAACTATTTATTCTTTGAATTCACATGTCACATTCTTCCTGATACTGATATATTCAATTTCTCGCTCTCCCTTTTTCTCCTGGAATCCACTTAACATACATCTTCCGACAGAAACCTTCCCGCCCACACACCCACAACCTTGTCCCGTTCCGCCTTCTTGCCACAGAAAGCTACAAGATCCTCGCATTCCACACACACACACACACACACATCTCCAGGGCAGAGAAGGTAAGACGCTCGGCTTACACGTTTCTCTTTCAATTTGTCAACCAATTTTTATTATTCTTTTTTAAAATTATCTTTCAATTATTTACATAATTTCCACATATCTGATATCAATTTATTTTGATAATTCTCATTAAAACATCTATGTATCCATAAATCAATATTATTACCTCTGACATGTTATTCCTTTATTTACTTTTTATATTTTATTATTATTGTTGTTTGCCTTTTTATTGTAAGCCACGGATGATGACAGAAATTTTGGCATCAATAATCAAATATTTTCTATTCTGACTAATTTTGATACAGATAAGTAAAAAAAACCGAATACACAACCATCACCCAATTGTAATTTCATTTTGCACCATCAAATCATTTTCAAGAGGTCAGTCTCGAATTCCCTCGTTACATGACCTCGCACCGCATTGCATTAATTTAATTAATCTTGACAAAAGTAAACGAAAATTACGAGGTCGGTAAAGGTAGCAAGAATGCCACGAATGCTACCAACCCAACCGCAGGCATTCGGTCTGATATTGCTTTACGTCTGTGTTCTGTGAAGCGGGTGATGTTTCGCGGTGGAATCACTGGTCTTGGTTGCATTTCCAGTGAAATTTCATCAGGACGACTTGGATTTAGACAGTGTAGGGTCCTGCACTTCCTCATGAAGAGGGGGGTGCGCACTGCATAATGTAAAATAACGGCATTTAGTTCATTATATATCCTTCCCTCGTATTCATTATAATACTATAAAAATGTGATGCTGAGCTATCCGGTTGGTGTCGCGTCTAGAAATTGCAGCCTGACATTTCGACTGCCTTCTTCATAAGTGACTAGGTCGGTGGTTGCGAGACTAATGCCCTGAAGTGAGTTGTCACTCCGCGTTCTAGGGAGTTGGGTGGCGTGGGACGCTGGGGTTGGTGTCCCATTGGCGCAACGTCCCAGCGCACCACCAAGATTCCCATTGGCGCACGTCCTAGCCACCAAACGGATAGCCCAGCATCACACGAATCCGGCCGCGGAAAACTTCAAGAGTACATAATAAAAATGTTTCAAAGAAACAAGAATCACTATTTTTTTACATAAATTGGACTTTTCGTACACGCACATTTTTGTCTACTCTGTCTTTTCAATGTATTATAGAGGTGAACCTATACAATCGCCAAGACTGATTAGAGAAGAGCGCGCGGACTGCTCACGTGCAGTCTGCAGGATCACGGTTTGCGTGCCTATACCAGGGAGAGAAGTGGAATTGAATCCTGTAGTTTACTCGCAGACCGCAGACCGATGTGGACACTGAACATGCTGTCATGCGGCAGAACTGGGAAGAACACTGACTCCAGCAACTACCTCGCGCATTTCGCGTTACTTTAATATGTTTTCACAAAAAATGATATTTCCGTGATATAATTGAAAGGGAAGTATATTTTGACAGGGGGCTGCAGTCTTGCCCCTAAAATCGCCTGTCGACTTAGGTTACGATACCCTGAAGTACTGATGAATAATTTCATTTTTATCTTCAACCAATTCACTCCGCCGTATTTAGTACGTAATCTCTATATACATATAAGCGAAATACCACTGACTGGCAGACTAATCACGAAATATCAGAAACTACGAAGCCTACAAACTTCAAATTTGGCAAGTAGATTCCTTTTAGGGTGTAGATATCCGCTAAGAATAGATTTTACGAAACGTCACCCCTAAGAGGAAGAAATGGGGGTTAAAATGTTTTATGTACGTATCCCACCGTAACTCTTGAGTGTTTGGAGCAATTTCAACCAAACTTGGAAATAGATGACTGAGGGAGTAAGACATGTGGGGGTACGACTGAGGGGGTAAGACATTTCTGGCACCCCTTGGAAGGGGGCGGGAAGAGAGTGACGTGAGAAATAATGAAAAAAATGCTATAACACATTTGAAACCACAGTTGTCGGTGCCAAAGAGATGGATAAGGACGCCCCCAATGATTCGTAAGTTCATAATTAGTCCAAATTAGATATATTAAACCCCTAGCATCTCTGGGGTAGGGGTGGGAACGGGTGGCAGGTTAAAATTTAAAAAAAGTCCGATATTGGTGTTGAATACATCAGTTTTATGGTCGCAGAAGAGAAGAGTCACACTCCTAAAGCCGCTGTGAGGGAATATACTCCGTTTGTTTAAGGAATAAAACGAAAAATAATCAACATGACTTATATTAATGTTGAGAGCATAGTTTTCGGGGCCGCTGAAATTAGGAGTGACATTCCATACAGTTCAAAATCAGCCCGTATACATATCTTTCACCCTTCAGGAAGGGGATGCTATATACAAATTTTTGAAAATGATGGACAGCAATGACGAGTACACAGTTTCCAACATTACGGAATGTTGTAATCAACTCAGCAATCGTGTAAGGTTATATTCAGCACCCATGGGAAATAAGACACTCCTAATACCCCCTGGATAGGGGATGGGAATGGGTTGACATGTAAAAATAATCGAAAGTTACCAATATAAGTGTATAGATTAATGACATTTCCCACGCTGCTTCAATCAACCCTACAAACCCCAACAGGGAGACATATTACAGAATTCACGCGTGCAAAGCTACTGGTACTCAGCTAGTAACTGTATAATATTCATTACACGTAATATTTTATGATACGATGACATTCCAATCATCGGGCATGCACTTCTACCTAAGCACATGATTTGGGCGAAGGAATTGAGCAGGACAGATATTGGGTTGCTGGGAAATGTAAGATACGAACCGATATTGGTCCGGAATGGGTGAGAAACCACAGCTGAAAACCTTACCCACTTCGGTCGAACGGGGTATAGAACCCGCACTCTTCCACACAGCAGTGCGTAGGGAGTGAAGTCTCTACCACACTACTCGCCCCTTGTTCTCATCAGAGTTGTATTCACTGTTGCGACAGCTTGCGTTTTAAAGTAGATTTAAACATTTACAAATTGAATTATTTTTATTGTAATACAGTAATTTAATCCATTTATCAAATCACATTAGACATTCACATTCCAATCCTGAACTGATAGGACTGAGATTGTTTTTTTATTTTTTTATTAAATTGTATCACTTATTTTTTAAGGAAAACCGAACTCAGGTCATAATTCAACTATTTTCATGAAGTAAAAAACTTAAAATACTTTTTTCTGTAACATTTACATTTTTTTCTAACGAAGTTAAGCCGTCAAACTCTTCTGGCACCGGGATTTTTTTTTCGGGCGGGCGTAAGGATGAGTTGATAATCGCTTTACGGTCTACTGCACGCATGTAAAAGTAATGGAATATTGTGCGACGTGGTTAATAACAGCGTTTCCACGGTTATTTATTGCACGTTTACTTTTATTGCCCCATTACATTAAAATCGAAGTTTGTCTTCCATCATCGACCATTATTTGCGACATATATAATAAACAAGACAAATTTTATAAAAGAAATATTTTATCAAATGTAGCATTTTTCAGCTGAGCTCTAACAACTTTCTTACTGCAGAGAGAAATATGATAGTCAATTTCTTAGATGGGAGCTATGTTGACGAGAAGATACAAATTTCACTGTCGTCTTTAATATTTACATTTAATTCTAGATTTATTTCATCTTAATATAAGATGAAAATACGCTCTAACCTCTATCACCTCCGGGGAGAAATATCCCTAAAAATACAGAATACTATATATACGTATAGGGCGAGATATTTCAGCTCTTCATACTACATTGAACTTCTGGGTAGCAACTGTGTGCTTCAAAAAGAACTTAGAAAACTTTCTTGGGCCAAACAATTTTGTCTTAATACATGTGTGCTTGGTGCACGTCAAAATTCATATCTTCCAACATTAATACTATGAGGACCTAGCTTACTCTGATGAAGCGCTTGTTTAGAGAATGATTTTCCTCACTCGAAGTAAAACGATCTTATTGTAAGTAAAGCTATAAGCCACGGGATGAATTCCAGAAGAAAGACTAAAGAAACTGGCAAATAAAATGACTGGACATATCTTATTAAATCATTTTTAAACACGTTAAAGAGGTCATTTACAGAAATATTCTTAGGCAAAAATAAATTTTAAACACAACAATGAGATAGTTGTTTTTAGAATGTGGCTTGTTTAGCCGAACGTGTGTGAGTAACCCCAAGATTAAAAGGTTTGATTACGGGAAACGAAACAGATAATCTGGAAATGGAGGAAAACCTTGTCTGTGCTAACGACAAGACAGTCTCGTAGTAATAATGTGGCATGTTTTAACAAAATGAGAGTGTGTATAAAGAAAATTACATGGTTTGACAATAGGAAGCACAACATATTCTGTAATTGAAGAAAAACTTGATCAATGTTAACAATATGACAGATGACTTAACCTAAAATTTAATATGCCATAAGAGCTTGTTCACTTCACTACATGAATTATTATTAATTCTATCATTGAAGGTGTCCTCCCCTGACTACCGAAAATAGCCAAGTTCTATCCTTAATTTATTAGCGGTTTAAAAAAAGAAGCATCAAATTACCACCCTATCTCATTGACATTCATTTTCTGTAAAGTAATAAAAAGTAAATCCTAAGAAGTCTTCGACAATATCTAGAAACCAACAACGTGTTTTCAGGACAACATGATATCCTGAATGGTAATTCAATAAACGCAGCCACTATACAACTATTTCAACCAGTAACAGATGGGTTGGAAGAAGTCTAAGTAATAGCATGTGTATTTTAGGATTTCAGAAAAACATTTCAGTGTCTCTACCATAATCTCCTTATGATAAAACTGAGTAAAATAGGAATATTTTGTGAAATTGCACCTTCACTTATCAGCTACTTATCGTCGTTCTGCCGACAGAGAATGAAATATTTTAAACGTCTTAAAATTTGTACATCTATACAATAATACATGCGTCGAACAATTCTAGTTTGTAAAACATACCTTGCCGGCCACTCAAAAAAATAATTACTGTTTAATATTCGTATGAAATACATTGTCTCTTATGAGAAAACAACTTGTTATCGAAAATAAAGTACGTCCCGAATAATGAAAAAACCTGAATTTTTTAAATAATGTACTCGAAAGTCTGTATTTTTATTTTTTGATAAGGATCACCGGGCATTCTGAAGAGTTATTTGACTTAATGTTGGATCTTGTGCGCTATTTTATATTAGGAATCTACCCGGCGTTGTCTTTGACGCCATGTGGATTCCTCGGCAACATTGCATTCGTTAATAATGGCACTCCTCGTTTCATGGCGAGTGCTACCATAATCCAGGAAAATATACTTCTTTTTCACAAAATTTAAAATCTAAACAAAAATATTTTCTTTTGTGAACAATGGACTGTTTGATCATTCTCTATTTCTTCATTCCAAATCCTACAGACGTGATGCAGGTGGCTTTGCCCCACGATACTACGAATATGGAAGCAGAATACAAGGGATGCAGAAATGAGAAAACTAAGAGTTGCCAAATAATCTTAATGGAAGGTAATGCTTCTTAAGAACATAGTCAAGTGAGGTCTCGTGATACATTCCAATCTTAGTAAATAACTATTTGGTACAAATTAGATCGTTATAACTTATCATTATTCAAAAAACTATCATGCAAAGCGATATACATTTTTAAAAATATTACTGATTTGACTAACACTACTCGACATTCAGATAATAAACACAAAAACTGAACACATACTCGTGTAATAAAAATAAAACAAATCTTTTCCATCAAAGAAAAACTCACAATGTGAGAGTTTCATAAGAAACTAAACTGTGCCATTCAAACTGCTATAAAAGTCTTCAAACTTTCTAAGGCATTTTCCCACTTGTAGCAGACTAATTAAAAACTGGATAAATAGACACACTCAGAAATGAAATATAATGAAGTACTGGAGTCGCCCCTGGTGGAGATTATATACCTTAACCTTAAACCTTGACAAACATAACCTTACATTCCTTGACACACATTGCTCGTGACTTGTTGAGCCTATCATGTCCTTTCGAACCTCAACTTTACCGTTATCCCATTTTAGTCCCAGACTATTAGCTTTCGCTACTCACTGAAGGGCCCCTTCCTCTCATCTAGCGAACTGGGCACAGAGGTCGGTCCAGGGGTTGCCCCCTGGGTGGGACGTGGGAGGATGCCTACAAACATCGAGGCAGGAAACTCGCCTCTCCCAGTATCCGCTCTGGTGGGTGGAGGTGTGCCTAGCTCACATCTCTACCGCTATATGCGCTAACGGTAGACGAGCAGCAATTCTGCTCACCGATCGGAGACCAAATCCTCCTTCCCGTACCACGGATGGGGAAACCGTACTGCCCGACAGAGTCCAACCCAAATAGGGGCGTCAGGTGCAAGCACCTGAGGGCTTGTGCCCCTCCCTGCGTACTCGGTTTACAGTTCTGAGTAACACTCAGAGATTTGTCAGCCCTCCTACCACTTACGAGATCGCGTCGGGATTGATCCGTTGCCCAGGTCATCAGTCCAGGATTGGGTACAAAAGCCGAGGATAGGTGAAGAGCCAGTGGTCCGCCTGTCGCCTGTACCTGTCGAGTTGGGAGCTCAGAGCGGTAACTTCGCCGGACTATATTGCGCGGTGGCCGTCCCAATAGGTCACAATTTTATAGTTCTACCCATGTTAGAAAGATTGCCCTATCAGCGTTGGATGGGTGTCCGCCGGGGCCTCTTGCGAGGTCCCCTACTACATTGTATACCATGATCCAGGGTTGCACATAAGATACGGTTTGAGTGCCTGTCAAGTAGTCAATCCGTGCTCCCTCAAGAACAGATAGGACTGCTCCTACCTACGTCGTGGCTGCGCCGAGCCCCCTGTAGCAGGCTGTTCTACTCGTATTAAACAAGTTTCCTTGTTAACGGGGACGAGTCGCCGTTCGGAGATTCTTGCGAATCTTCCTACCGCTTCTCAATCCTTTGCCCAGGGATCAGGGGTAGGGAATGGTGATCTCTTGGTTAAGGGTGAATGCCAAGCGGTCCACACCATAACACACCCCCATGATTGCCGCCGTGGCTACGGCGAGTTCCTTGCAAAACTCTATTCGTGTTAGATGAGTTCCCCCATCAAAGTAAGACGAGTGACCGTCGGAATACCTCGCGAGGTTCCTACTCGTGTTAGACAGGTTCTCCTGTCAACGTTTGACGAGCAACCGTTCAGGGATTCTTATCGAATCGGTCTCTCTCCTTCGTCGCATGGATCCGTTGCCCAGGGATCTAGGGTTGGGTACAGGGACCATGGATACTGGCGAAACCGGAGGTCTGGTTTCGCCAGATATACAACGAAAACCTGAGGGTTCAGTCGACAACAATAAAGAATCTCTCAATTGAATTCTGGGATCCATTCCTGAGTTTAAATGACCTGCCAAAGATGTTTCAAGGAGACAAACAAATATTCATGTTTGCAGATGACACTATATTGAAAGTGAAAAAGATACTTCGGGTCTACTGATGCAGCCATTGCCGTGAATGCGACAAGAATGTACTGCCAAGACAATAGTTTTAATGAAAAGAAATCCACTCTAACATCTTACAAACGTACTGAAAACAGGTATAAATTAAACCAATAAAACAACTAAATATTTCGGTCTAACCCTGGATGAACAACTATTTTGGAAATCAGCATGTTGATCAATGAAATAAAAAACTGGTTGCAGCTACAGTCACAAATAGGAGAGTAAGATGTAAAGATAAAAATGATGAAAGAAGATTAAATGTAAAAATTTCCCCTCCCTATTTTTACTTTATGTATAAATTGTATATTTTCTTTTCTTACGTGGTTAGACGGTCGAGCACGCCCTATGAACTGAGTCGCGCCAGTAAAGAAAGATATTTTATTTTTATTATTAATATTATTATAATAAGTCTACGGGACAGTACTGCAAAAACTGATAAGCAATTTATCAGGGTTATTTGAGACACGGTACAGCAGTCTGGGTAGAACTGAACGTAATAATCTACTGAAGATTCTGGTGCAACAAAAAAGCACAGGATACTAATTGAAATACAAGATGACTAAGATATAAGATGTTAACTGGTAAAAGGCGATGGAGAGGAATTATATACAAATCTATAAAATAACCAAATCCCTACTGTGGTAGTATTCTTTTTACGAGAGGTAATAATCACTTAATTTTACAAACTTTCCTTCTAACCTAAAACCAATCACAGGAAGAAAGTTCAAGAAGGTGCTCATTACTTAGCTAAAAGACTAATCATTCTATGCTGGAAATGAATTGGAGAAAAGACTGAATTGTGTGCTCAAAGATGACGTATTAGCATAGACAAAATACTAAAATTCCATAGCATAAATAAGCAAATAACACTAGAAAGATTACTAAAATATTGGACATGGAATTTCCGGTATGGTCCCATCTTATTCTATTTTGCATGACTATTTTACATACATATCCACCACCTTGCGCAATAGAAAAAATATGGAATGAAATATGTCAATAATAACAATGATTACTCACTCTAAAGGTTTATAACATAGTACAGAACAACACAGTTCTAAATTACATTACACTATGTACACAAAATAGGCGAACAAAAAAGTTGAAATTATTCAGTTCAAGTGTTCATATTTCGTTTTTTTCTTTACATGCTGCTCATTCTCTGAATACATCTAAGTTCTTGCAGTTTGAAACGGCACATAACATATTTCATTCCGTAGGAACCAATCCGAGCATGAGTTAGGAACTTTTGAGATACATTTCTGAAACAAACAAAATTACTATTCGATATCAGATATATGACTGGCTAAAAACTGCCTACTAATACTAAATATTTCAAACAATTTACTTTTCAAATCAAATACTTACTTCCATTAACATTATTATTTTTTAATACAACCGAAATTCGGGGTCTCACCACTAAAGCAATTTAGCTGCACAATTCCTCCTCTGAATATGGTAGTGTTCACATCAACACTTTTCGGAGCATGTGCAGACTGAATGGGAAAACCCACAGGGATATGAGAATGGAATTCCGTAAAACCTTCCACGGCGTCAAAATTAATAGCCTGGCATCTTGAAATAGAAAGTTCAACTTGGAAACCGTTCTTAACCGATACCATGTTGTACAATTTCACTTTATTCACAAAAAGAAAGTAAGATATATTTTTGTGATTCACTATAATTTTAGCAGCCTTTGGAGCTACTGGTTCACTACCTAAATGGTCTAAACCGTCACCAGGCTATCAAAAGTCTATGACAATATAAAAAGTACAAAAATTAACACTACAGATGCATTTCAGGACTTCGAAGTATCTGATGAAATCATTGAAACACTCCCGTCGGCAGACGAGTTGATATGAACTTCCACCTGAAAGAAAGATAGTAACAATTCACTGAAAAAATTACACGCTACCCATTGTTGCAGGAATTGACCACGCTAAACTGGGAAAATTTATCAGTGTTTTTAAGGAACACACAGTCCAAAAGGGTTCGCGAAAATCATTAAATTGAAGAAGGAAAATAAGCGCTAAATTTTATAGACGGTAAAATTCCATCAGAATTGGATTTTGGATTCCCAGTTTGTAAATCCAGTATTAGTTACAACGAAGTTTTTCAGAAATTTCCAAAATTTCCATTTTGCTTCACGGACTCGAGGAGAACTTAATCAATTTTCTCTTGATTTAGAGATAAGTGAGCGCAAGTTTGATTTCAGTAAAGGGCTTACGATATGGCGACTGCATGACGCTATTATAAAGAAACAGATTTTTTTATTCAATTGAATTTAGTCAATTTTGCTATCGTTTCACTCAAAATAGCGACTTCTGTCACAGCTAACATTCTTGTATGATTATGTGCAAATTATTTTGCCCATTATATCAATTGTTGGCAAGAGTTTTATTTCAGTTTCCTCAAAATATACAAAAGCATTGTCACTTGAATATTTCATTTAGATCTCAACGTAACAAATCAAATAAATACACATTACTTTTTTTACTATTTCCTTGTTGTTTTGGCTTATGATTGATTTTGATGGGGGCTACGCAAACATATCAATGCGTTAACCTTTATAAACAAATTGTGTTTCTTACAAAAAAATTTGTTTACAATCAATTAACACGACCTTCAAAGTTCACTTACAACCTTGGCCAAAAAACTTGCTTTGTGTGAAGAAAAGCAAATATCCAACGATGGAATTTTAAATTCATTTTCACTCTACAATAAATTTATCAAGCTTAAATTATACAGCGCTGTACTTTATATGATAAACTCAAAATTATGAACAACAAATACAACACGAAGGAGTTCCTATACTGTATCTGTCAAATGAATGAAACACTGCTCTTGAACTCGCTCCCCTTTGTAGAGCCTTACTTCATTGAGCTTGATGAGCAATTAATTCATCGTCCTCTTCAGATAACAAACAAAAACTGAATAGATACTCGTGTAATGAAAAATATCTTTTCCATAAAGGAAAAACTCACAATGTGAGATACCCATAAACTAACCTGTGCCATTCAAATTGCAATAAAAGTCTCCAAACTTTCTAAAAACTTTTCCTACCTGTAGCTGACTAATTAGAAACTGGAGAAATAGACACACTCAGAAATTAAATATAATGTACTGGAGCCGCCCCTGGTGGTTTGGAGGTTACGTTTACATAACCTTAAAGTGCAAACTTAAATCGTGCCCTCACATCGCAGATCTTCGAAGAGCAAATATCGCGAAGCAAACAAAACTAACTCACCTTCAACAAATGGGATTTTGCTTGTATAGCCTTATACCAGATCGCGTCAATTACCGCTGTTAAAGAGCAAATATGCTTAATTCCACAGACTTATTGAGACTTCTTAACGAATGTGGAGCCTGGTGCATTGTGGGATGCATTTGAATCGGTCGCGCGTCTTCTTTTCACGAGACATCATTTTCTTGCTTCAAGAAAACTTGACCCAAGCAAAATATTTGAAGTAAGATTTTTCATCGAGGAAGGAAATATATTTACTTCCACCAAGAAGTGCTTACTTGACAAGAGTCAGATTGTTACAAGAAAGATTTTTTTGGGTGCAAATTTTCTAATATAAAATTTATGGAGGTTTCAACTCTGAACCTGAAAAGAAATAAAATTTGTATTTCAACTTAAAATAATTTGTGCAAGTGAAGACAAGTTCCGCAACAAAATGTATAAATTTTCTAACATGTTTTTGGAGAATAAGTCAATAAAAATGCAACATTTAAAAAAACCATCTAGAAATCGCTATCAATTAGACTATTACAACCAGTTAATAAAATAATAACTACATAATAACATTTTGTTAAGAACAACAAAGTACATAGATCATTGTTGCATTGCCCCTTCATGCCCGTGTCATGTCAGTAAAAATGACCCTTTTCATTTTTATTTTAAGAATTCATCTTCATCTATGACTTAGCAGTGATTTAGTTCTCAGAAATATCCTAAATGTTCCACAACATATTGTGTACTTCAAAGCTTTCTTAATTTTTGAAACATTATGATGCCGATATTTAATGATTCAAACAAGCAGCATAAGTTTATCTGGAAGATTTGAGAAATCATAAACCATTTTTGTTTTAGTTGAAGTAACTTCCTTACAAATCTTCTGAGACTGTTTAACTTAAATGCATAATAAAATTATAAAATATACATAATATAAAACATGAAGTATTTATGAATTTTGAGAGTATATATAATCACAAACTCACATGACTTCACATAAGAGTACATATAATCACCTTCATGACCCCTTCAAAGATGAACTCTGATTGTGCCAATGAAACATTTTTTTTCTCAATTTTCGTGAGAACAAAATTCATCACTCAGCATTTCTGCTCTACAGGTAACGTTCGAATTTGCAATGCAGAGAGCATGCCGAAATGATTGAATGGAGAAGTCAATGTACACCCCCAACTGAAATTAAATTGTAAGAATTAAAAACTTATTTGATTACGAGAAAGGATGGGTGTCTTATGGATTGCTTATGTGGATGAGAAAGTTGTGAAATTGGTATCTGTTTATAATGCGGGTAGGTAAATTTGGGGAAATTCATCAAATTGAAGTGAAAGTCATCAGAGACGTGAGGAAAACCATAGTATAAAGTTTTTGAGGAACTTCTTATTGATTGTACTATTGTCGGAAATTGTAGGTCTATATGGATGTTTCTTAATGGTAATGGATGTTACGGTAATGGATTTAAAATTTTAAAATACAGATTAATCTAACGGTATTGTAACAAAAATTACATTTCATTTAGGATATTTTTCGCATTTTAAATTTTAAAACTAGAAATTTCAATTTTTCAATTTGTGTTTGAAAGAAAATATTTAAAACTGAAATTTGACGTCCATTTCAATAGCATAAAGTAAAATAGCAAAAATTTAAATAGCAATGAATTACAATCTGCAGTTCGTAACATATTGTGGAAAATCAAATACCAGTTCTATTATTTAGTCTCAACAATCTATTTATTTCCTTACAGAGGAAATTATACAGAGATGAAAAAGGATATCTCACAAGTCGAGCGATGTAACAAATAAGAGTGAGAATAAAATTACAAAGCAAGAAAAATCTACAAAAAAGGAGAAAAAGACAGTTTCCAAGGGGAAAAGTAAAAAAAGTCATTAAGAAAAGATTCAGCTAATGCCCTGGGATACGTTTACCAGCTTAAAGATTTACTGTCTACAATGTTCCGCTGTTATTTTCTTGACTTACGAGATTTATGAAGTTCTGTGGGAGTGGTGATAGTAGTTTCTTCTAAAGGACAAGATCTCTCTGACTATGATAAGACATTGCGAAGGTAATAGCTGTCGTAGCAAGAAGGTCAGCAACGCCTACATAGACTAAGAAGACTAAGAAGAGATTGGACGAAGAGAGACATCGAGATCAAACTGAACGAGTTACCATTTTACTTAAACTGTGCGTAAAATGTAACTCAATGGACGAAGAGGGGAGAATTGAGACTAGATTGCTCTGGAAAGTAACGAACAGGGTTAGACTATACTAAAAATAATATACAAATTCCTCATCACTAGCTCTAGCATATTAGGAAGTGCACCAATATGTCATAAATAAGTTTCTTTCTTCAACAATTCGGAGAGTATTTGCCAATTCGAAGTCTAATCCAGATGTATTGTTGAAGTGGCAACACCATCGCGTATAAATCCCATTGGTATCACCAATAATTAGAAATTAGAGGATGAAATACACAAGTGATAGAAATAAAATTTTGATATTACTGATATTAAATTTGAGTACACGTTCAAATTCATGAGTGGTAATCGTCAGGTCTGTCACTTCCATTAATATATGAAAATTCTATATTGGAGCAGTTGGGGGGGGGGGTCTCTTTGGTATGAACCTTCACGTAATAGTCAGACCAAACCACAGTAGTCACAAATCGGTTTATATTAGCATTATTAGTCATTAATGGCGTATGTGGAGAAATACGACTGCTAAGATTCAAACATTCCTGCGTACACCATTGAATCTCATGAGAATATTTTACAAAATATACTATTGAGACTTGGGAAGAGTTCATCGTACATAATGGAAAGAAGGAACCAACACAATGTTGATCGCAACAGACTGCGTCAAGGACCTAGGCCATACTTTCCAATCTGCTTCACGTCTGTCAATTTCTGAACCACTTAAGTTGTAAGGGTTTTCCGCCTCCGAGACTCACCTTGAAGACTTGAATTCTTCACTGTCAAGCGTGTGGAGTGCTCGACGACTGCAATTGAACTCGACCTTCGGATGAGTTGCATTCGAGACTGATGCACATTCTGACATGGACGCAATTTCGTCGGGGGTGACTTCGTTGAAATTCGTTACCCCTCCGTGGGTGACACATCGACACATACACGCGATCGAGTTCACCAGCACTAAACAGAGCGGCTTGCAACACTCTAGCGCTCCTTCGCGCGGGACACTACGTCTGCAATGTGCACTGGTCGGACACCAGGAACAAAATGATTTTCCTAGTTTCATCGATTGAAACGAAAGAGTATATTCTATATAGTTCAGTCAACGAATGTCCAAAATGGGGGTATAGAGAACATGGAAGATGGTAGAATTTATATCTTCGGGTTTTTGGAGTAGTTAGGAGATAAATATACAAAAAGTCCCCGGGTCTAGCAGACCCACTTAGGAGTTGGAAGGGGGTTGATAGGTCCCTTTGTATGTTTTTCCGCTAATATCTCGAAAACGGTGGGTCGCACGAATTACTATACTCTTGGCTAAATAAATACTTATAAAATTGTCTACTAGTCCGAGTCTAAGCTCTATAGTTTTCCAGATATCCGCCTTCAAAATTCGTTAATGAATTTTTTTTTAAATAGTTCACCGCATTCTTTTCAAATTTGTCTTTTTGGTACCTCAACTCCAAATTTTACAGTAAAAGTTCCCAGAACAATTTTATTTGTTTCAAATTTAATTGCATGTTAACTACTTTATCAGTGGCGGCGATAGCGGACCCTCAGGACCTGTGGTGCGTAGGGGGGGGGGCTGTACCAGGGGTCTGAGGGCCCCACCGTAGTAAGAAAATTAAAATAAAATATAAAAATTCACATGTTTCTCGACTTGATAGAAAATGAAAAACAAGTAATTATTATCGTAAATGTATTTCTTCAATATAAACTGAGTAGAAACTAATTTTCATAACCAGCTTAGTATTGAACATATGTTTTAATTTAAAGGTATACATTTATAGAATTTGTGGTAACAAATATTTTTGGAAGTCAGACAGAAAGTCAAGTCTAGTGGGTACGCGTAGATTGGGTTGTTCGCCACCCCGGCTCAGCACATCGCAACAGAAGCGTCGGAAATATCAAGGTAGGAATTCTAAGAATTCTCTTTTGTGTTTCTTTTACCGGCAAAGACGGAAATCAGGCAACGTGGGAAAGGTTGAAGGAAATTACAGTGAGACAGGTATCTAAATAAACCTTGAAAACAAAGACTTTTGGGTGAAATTATAAATGGTAACAATAAGAAATAAAGCAAATTATGTTTTATACTGACTGTGATTTAGTAGTTCATTTAATGTATACGTGATGTGCGAGTATAATTATATAAGTCACTAGATCAACTTTTTTTTAAAGAGAGGGACCCCACGAATATCTCGCGCGGGCACCGCCGCCACTGCACTTTATCTTCAACTGATACGGAGTTACGACAAATTGAAAATTTCAGATTCTTTCTTTCTTTTTTATTAATAAATAAATAAACTTTACTGTCAAAAGAGCAGTTGCAAACTGCGCATGACAACGGGGGATAATAAACTCNGCAGTTGCAAACTGCGCATGACAACGGGGGATAATAAACTCAATTACCCTCCGGAAACAAGCAAGGGACCATCTCATCAATTCAGATCAAGGGTCCAAGGGATTTAATAGTTATATTTTTTTTATCAAATATGAACTGTTATCAATTTATTATTCCAAAATGAATCGTAGATATAATGTGCAGTCAAAATTCGATATTAATAATAACAAAATAGTAAATGACATTCCCACCAATGGAAAATCCATTACTTCCCAGAGGAAAACCGTAGAAAACACCGGTCAGGATTTCATTTACACTTTTTGAAACAAAATCCCTCGTCGTATTTTCTCCCACTTGAAGGGTTATTCACCGTAATACAATTAATGTATTAATTATAATAAACTGAATATACAATTATATGAATCAGTAAGTATGAAATTGGAGAGAATTGTAGAAGAATACCTCTTATGAAAAATGTTATTTCGTAAAAATTTCAAATTAACAATTAAAAGCCTTGAAAATAAAGAAAGAAAAAAGGGCAGTGTTGAAGAGCAGCATTACAAAGCAGATAATGAAGATATAAGAACAATTAAAATTCAACAGTGAAAATTACCTAGTAATTGAAATTTAGCAGCCCTCATTCATTTCCTTTTTTCTGTGTGCGTGGGGGAGACATGTTTAGTCAGCGAGAAAATTGAATTGTGGCCAATAAAAGAGTTATTTCTTTTATTGTTTTCCGTAATACACAAGTTCTAGTTTTTCGGTAATCTAGGGCTGAATTTACCAGCCGCCCCTTGGTGCAGACTCTTCAGCATATAATTTGTATTTTCTTACATTATATTTAAACAATTATTATTTGTATTATATGGTATACATTTTTCTCTCCTAAAATTGGATGTATGTTCCTTTAATTCACTTAAAAGAAGAAAAAAACCCACAATTCCATAAGTCCTGTATATACTGACACTCGTATACCATATTGTTGGTGTAAAAGGTATGAATGAGATGTCAGTTTTTCCCTTTTATCTTCCAATACAATAATTTCTTGTGAATATTTTTAACAAACTGATAAAAAAATTCCTTTATAATAATAAAAAGTCACATTTGCCCTCTCTGGAGGCAATGCTTGTTAGGGTTATTATATACATGCATAATCACTTTCTAGAGAAATCTTGTACATACACTACAATCAATTTTATTAAAACTAAATTTAAACCAATATTATTTCTTTGCATAATCTTTTAGAATGACTCGATTCAGTAATATACAACACAAAGTGTTTAAGTATCTTCAACAAAACCATCCTTCCCATGGTCATATGTTTGTAAAGCTTTTTTACCAATAAATTATCTATTTATTCATTTATGTTCATTTTAACACAAGATATGAACACCAATAAAATTGATGTACATATTTTGCTGCTAACAAACTTAGGACAACTTAGTTTAAGAACACAGATGAGGAAGAAACCTCTAAAACAATAATTAAGAGGATGAGGAAGAAACCTCTAAAACAATAATTATTAGTAGTGTTCTCCTCAACCTTTGGAGTGCTTCATTATTTTACAAACCTAGGAGAGTTTGCTTTCAGTGCGTTAACTCAATCAAAGAAAGAAGACCAAAAATTAGTGACACAGAATGTTTTTAAAAAAGTATTAAAGAGATACAATTCAAAAGTCAAATTGTCCCAAAGAAGACCATAAGGTGCCACGGCCTAATGCTCATGGGGTTTTCAGAGGGTAGAGCTCCACAGTTACCACGTCTCTACGCAAGGAAACGGAGATGAGACCTGCATCTTACGCCTGATGTTTTAACCTTCAGGATATTCCCTGTACTCATTTCCCAGCAGGCTAACTAGGCCTAGGAGCCTGTCTGGACATTAAGGTATGAGGAAAAGTCCCCCCAAAAAAGGAGGTGAATTTATTTAACCTTCTTTTTGGCAACATGTTAAAAATAAGTAACAAATTGTTCTGTGTTGGTAAGTAACTCTTCAAGTGACAAAGAAAGCAAATATAGTTGAATCTAGTATGGTATACCTTTGGTAAAGCATCAGATAAATTAAATAATGTTACATAATGATGAACATAAGATTCTTGCTGTGATATAACAAAAGAATTTAGTGTAGGAATTTCAAGTACATGAAATTAAGTGTCTAAAGAAGATTACCAGTTACTTGCATTTTAATCAATGTATGTATTCTATCATATAACATATTTAAAGTAAATAAACTTTAATAAAACATTATTGAAGTATACTAAAGAATTTTATACACTCAAGAACGGTATGCTTTCATATCAGGAAAATCCAGCCCTGATGAGAAAGGGTTAAATGAAATATTTATTAAGGAGGGTTCCCTGACTCTCTCGTTAACCCAATCACCTGAATATAGCTATATCTCCTGAATATAGCTATAACTTTTAAACTTTTAATCCATCTGAAAAATTTTCATGAATTAAAATCATACACCCCAAGGAAGATTTCATCAATTGGCTTTTCCCTTTAAGATCAATCACAAATACCCTTCAGTGCTTTGTCTCATGTGACACAAATTATTTTTCATGCTAGTATCACAAATATCTCTGGACCAAACTGAAGAAAAAGTAAAATCTTGTCAATTAGAGCCTTTCAGATATAAAATCAAATGAAACCCTCTCACTCACAAACAAATGACTTGCACACAAGCACTTCTGGTACCTAGCCACTTGAAAAATTGTTTTCAGAGTTTGCATGTTAGATAGTACTTGAATTCATCAAAATGACTCAAAGAAAGAAAATACTTTCTAAAGAAAATCAAGTTCATTAATACTTCCTCAAGACCACTCATAAATTACTGTTAGATTTTCACAAAAGCAAATGTCACACTAAGGGGAAAACTGTATAAATCACAGTAAATATTTAATGACATGCTCTCAAGGATATGATATAATAAGTCTTCCTCTCGGTCCCAAAGCAGATAACATGAAGGGTAAGTTGCAGATTTCACTTTTGTAGTTTAATATTTGTAGAAATAACTTATAGAATATTGTATACCACCATAATTGACGATTAATCGTAACTACTGAAATCACTCTTAGAACTAGTTTATCAACAATAGAACAGTTAAAAACAATTACCTACCCCCTATAGATCCATGCCTACTAATGAAAAGCTACCTCTGTTAAGGATAATACACAGAATAGCTGAGGTGAAGCCGAAGTATATGTTTTGAGAAACTTCTATTGAATTAATATATGTATTATGTTTTGTATAAGAATTAAATTAATTCTAATATTTAAATGTCTTGACACATTCATTCAGATCTTAAGTCCAAGATTCCCACGTCACAAGGATGGATTTGCTGAAAAATGCACCACATGATCCAGCACTTTCAACAGACATACCATAAACAAACTAACATAAAAATTTTTCCATTTAAGCACAATTTGTCACTTCAATTAAATCCCTAAACTGAAATCTTATGTAACATGCTCCTAACAAAGAATTGAACATAAAATACAATGAATTAGCAAGACATCAGCACAAAAAATGTTTTATGAATTCATAAATGCCAATAACCAACATTTATATGATTTTTATTTTATTTCAACAGATTCATTCTTAAATAGCACAAGCCTCTCAAACATTAAATATCATAAGACAAAATATTTCAGAAACGGGCACTAAGAAAACGTGGTAAGTTCACATCTGAAGTCTACATTTTGAAGTGTTCACAACAGTTATCATTTTACTTGATCCTTTCAAAAATAAAGCGAGTTAAAGAAATTTATATTATTGTCATAGAAATTATTATACTTAACATTAGAATTTTATATAGGTCAAGCAAATATGCTCCAACATTAGAACACAAGAAAGGGAAATGGGAATAGATCAATCAAAGGGTATATATAAATGTAGACACATGTGCATCTACAATTTGAAACAACAAATCGAGTGACTTATCAGTCACAAATCTTTATTTACAATTTTCAGGATAATTTTGTACAGTAAAAGGAAAATAAAACTCCACATAGGAAATATTTAACATTTTATTGTATAATCTGTAACCAGAAAATGTCCAGTACAGGTCATCTATTGGTTCTAGATTCATAAACACTGCCATACACACATCACCTCCTGGCGATACTCAGTAGATCATTTCTTCGTGTTGGAAGATAAGTGACACAGCTTTGAAAACAATACAAAATGCTGCATTGTGCCTTTGTTTGGAATTACTCAGAGTGGCACCAAAACAGGATACTAAACAAATGCACAGTGTGTCTACAAACTTGCATACATGGGCCATACTGCTCTAATTGGAGTGATTCATTGCAAAAAAGTGAACATTAGCGAGTAGCTGTTTTGTGCCAGTTGGAAGAATGAGTGTAGAGTACAGGTTCTTTCTTTGAATAAGTTCTACGGTCCTCCATACACAGAACAAACTGTTGTGTAGTTGGATACAATAAAGTTTTAGTATTGGTTGCTCTCTTGTACTATAGTACATACAAGAAATGGATATAAATACAATTTAGGCAGAAAATTAATGAACACACTTAAGACAAAACATTACTAATGTGATATGATTAATTTTACATACCATACCACTTTGGACAACAGTAATTCCAAACAGCATATAAAAGCACAGGAAGGATCTGAGGCCAGGAGCAATTAAATACGGAGGATGTGCCCTTGGAATTAGTATTTGTGAATACTTAATAAACAATATACACAAATAACCTGTTCATTTTACTTCCAGTGAAATGGAAATAAGACCAAATTATAGGACTGAACAAGAATTGGGGATGAACATACTGAATTCCATCACCTGAATTCAGTCCACAAATGTCCTGTCATCTTATCAACACAAAACTAGAATAAAAGGAGAAGAAATCAAAACAGTCAGTCAGTTTATGGTGCCTGGCTTGGTCCCAACTTCTCTCCAAGTACAAGTAGTAGCTCCTTCTTGACACTGAGAGGGGGCGGCGTGTCTGTGGCCCCCTGCACTTTCAGACTAGGAAATCTCTACAGCGTTCACAGTAATGAAAATGCTGGCACTCAAGCATAACACAGATCCCAACCCAAATCAAAGCAAGAGTTTGTCAACAGTCCACTTCTGTAATGAGAAGTCTGTGTCTCTCATAAATGATTATGGACTCGGGAGTTCAGTCTTGTGCCAAAGTTGAGATTGTTCATGTGTATGCTTTTTCATACATGGATTGTAGCAAGTGCTACAGGAATACCAACACTGGACTGGCCACCCTTCGCCTGCCTCTGCATGCGCATAAAAGGGCATTGTATACCAAAGCTTTGTTGCCAATCCACTGCTCACAAAAGATGTGAACAGTTGAGTTATCAAAGCTATAAAGAAATATACATATGATACAAACTTACACCAACCTTGGGACAGTATCTATCTGACCTATACTCTTATTTAACAAAACTCCAACAAAATATTGGTAAGCAATTTTCAGCATCTTACCACATTTATAAATTTAAAATTTTGTAGCAGCATTTTCTAAGTGTCCTTTCTTTATATAAAAACGGGGATTTAAAATAATAGCTCTGTAAATCCTCCCACAAATCTACATCCTCATAAGGATACTTTTTGACACTTTTTCTCTAGCATCATTTTTCGAGGCACTCATCGTTAGGAAACTATTTTGCTTTTACATGACAATTAACATTCAGACTGCTGTCCTGTTAAGTTTTTCGGCCCTTATAATTAAAAATCAAAAATAAGCCAGTGGAGGTAATTAGCAGGCTTCATTCCTCCCAGCGCCGCCCCCCCCCCCC
>NNCF01126134.1:723722-929066 GCA_002313205.1 Laupala kohalensis
CCCAGGCTTAGTCACCTGATCTCTATACAGTGAATAAATTGCTTCACGACAGATTTCACTTGCAGCCTTACAGCCTTGCAGCCTCCGGATCACAGTTTGCAGTTACGTGTGCACGAAGCATATCACAGTCTTGTCTCACTGGAGCTCAGCTCAGCTCTGCCAGCAGGAGATCAGGTGACTCGCGTCGTCAGCATGTTGAAGTTTCCTCTCCTTCAAGAGTACAGGCAACATTCTCAAGCTTGTGAGCCAGATGCATCTTCTTACAGTAGGGATCAACATCCAGTGCATCCAATATCTGAAATATTCATTTCAATATATCTTATTAGGGAGGATCAAAACCAGAGAAAATTGGAACACGCATGAACACATAACACAATAGCTTAGATATGCAAGCCATTACAAAGGCCAGATCTGTGTAAGAATCTACAGAGGGGTATCCTCAGCAGATTATCATTTTGATCTGAAAAAGTATTTAATTAAACTTAAAAATTTCAGGAGATGAAATTTATCAGATTAATGCAATGGATTTGTCATCAATAATTCCTAATAAATGAAGATGAACATTATTTTTTTCACATTCATAAAAAACATTGAAAATCACAATTGGTTCAACCCTCTTCTCTTCACTAACCAAAATTCTGGAACCATATATGTCAGTAATAGAAACTTTTACATTCATAAAGGTAATATACAGTACAAAAAAAGCAGGTTAACTTGCAAAGCAATTTCAAAATCACTCCCAGTATGAAACAGGAAAATTTAATTCAGAAATAAAATTGAATTACGAACTCATCAATAATGATAGGCAAAACCTAGTTAAATTTAGATATTTTGAAAGAAAGCAATTCCACAATTTAATACTAAAGCTAAGCCCAACATGATTTTCATCCGATTAAAACTTTGAATGTAAAGAATTTATATTTCTCAGTCTCAAAGAATAAAGTAGTAAAACAAGCAATAGCATTTTGAATTTTTTTTAGAATTTATCCCACCCCTCCCTCACAATAATTTTAGATATTTTTGTGAAATCATTCATATTTTATGCTCACAAAATTAAAAAATATTCTTAAATTTTTATTTCTCAATGTTGCATAAACCCAAATTGTTCAAATACGGTATACAACAGAGCTGTAACGTTCTGAAATTCTTCGATATGAATTTGTCTAGTTTTTTTATGAAGCAGTCTAATTTTTCTGTTATTTTATTTCATAGGAGAATACTGGAGATACACAACAGTGATGTTATCTACCTCCAGTCTTTTAAAAGTAAAACGGGAGATTCATATTCCTCTCAGAATTTATCATATTTTTTGATAATTTCATAAACCTTATAAACAAACAAAGAATATACAACTGTTAAATTATGCAGTTGAAAGCAAGAGAGATAACTTAAATTTATAAATCATTTAATAGTATCTGGAAAAGGCACACAAGGGTAATTATGGAAAGAGAAATAACTAATATTTTTCACACATGTTTAATTAATGAGTGCTCAGGACAATGGAGAAAAGTCAATTCTGCAGCATACTTTTTTTTATGTATTGTGTAACCCAACTCTAAACATGATACTTTACATAAATCTTTTTCCCAACATCCCTTTCAATAATTCGTAGAAATCACTAATTGATTTTCCATAAATGTCTAACAAAATGTTTTCACAAAAACTTATGACCTAACTAAACTATATGATGTCTCACCTGGTCACTATATTTCGTAACATAGATATACAGTTCTTTGAGCGCTGACACTGTGTCAAATTCTCCCAATTGAGAAATTGACAGCTGTTGCATGGCCGTACTCATTTCTTGGTCAGTAATTTGGGGCAGAACTTGGACATCACAATAAAAATGAGACACCATCTCTCGATAGTGAGGAATATCCTTTGCAAACAGCAACTTATTGGAAGGTGAATCTTTTCCAAGCCTGTGTTCTGATGTAGAGCAAGAATCCATGAATGTTTGAGCAATCACGGACAAACAAGAATCCACTGTTGTGGTCTTGTTAATGTCAAAGATGAAGTCGGGGTTCTTGATAAAATTAACCCAGAATCTCAATGGAAGACTAAATATAGAAGAAAAATACAAATTAAGAACAATTAAATCAGTTTACTAAAAACTTTTTATTTTCAATTCCTTCAAGAATATTAGCTACAATTACTGAAATGCATTCTTGTACTGCAAAAACCTAAGCAGTAAGAAAATTTTTCATCCAACCAGTAAAATTAATGTATTTTACACAATTCTCTTCAATTTTATATGTAATAATTATCAGTCAAATAGTTTATCATATTCTTAAAAATGTAATAATTTAACTTTGTATAAATAACAGTGCTTGTTTATGCCATAGTTTTTCTCATAATTTTCCTCTACCTTCCTAATACAAATTCTGGTTAACAATAAAGGACATTAAAGTGGGAGAAAAATTCTCCCATGTTCTCACTAAAAGCTTTAACCAACAACGTTCTACCCACTAAGCCACTCTGACTATATGAACATAAGTAAACCAAAGCCAACCACTCACCTGTTTGATTTCCAGGCATGTACCACTTCAGGATCAGCAATGTTGTGCCTCCTAGCGGCCTCGTCCAAGAGGTCAAACAACCATTTGACAGCTGGTGGCAATGCATCATTAGCAGTCAGGATTGTGTTGAAAAAATCATCAACAAACTTTTGGATAGTACCCTTTGTGGAAAGAAGCCTAGTCAAGAATATTTCTGGAATGGCTTTGTGAGTCCTTTCAGATGTTTTATTGTTCTGATAATGGTGCTCATCAATAGGTTTCACTAAATGATATATTCTTAAGTTGGAGCCAGCTTCAACATCTCCGTTAGCAGTAATAATCGGTGAGAGAGAATTAGTGAAATATGTACCAGTACCTAAAAAATAGAAAATCATGAAGGTAAATTCAGAAGAGAAAACTTCCGAAGAGTTAATATTAATAAGCACAATAAATAATACACAATCATTCATGTTTACATACAGTTTTGACATGGTTGTTTGCAGTTTGCATTGAAGCTATCATTCTGACGAGAAATGAGAGACATAACAGCAGACTCTTTAACACCGTAGTGTGCCAAAGTATTCAACTTTTTCCATCCTCCAGTTGATTTTGTGGTAAGATCTTCATCTTGCAAGGTTAGATGACCACCTCTGCCATGTCTCCATTCTACAAAATTTTAAACACTCATTCAGAACAAACCTATATAAGTTTTCAAATCTTAAAAATACTGTTGTCTTTAATTCTAATAAAAACAAAACAGCAAACTAAATATTGAAGTAGGAAACAAATTGTACCATGGTTATTCATGACACTTAACTACCCAATTGCAACATTTTGGTCAAGATAAACATTGCCAGAACAGTAAGGTATAAATGAATTGAAAGATATTTATTGGTTACCATTATTTTTTATATAAATCTATATACATCTATTCATTTGTGCCCAGAAGAGATCCCAATACAGATGAGTTCACATGTGCTATTTGTATTGGTTTCTGATAAGACATTGAAGGTTAATGTCAGAAGTCACGCAAATACAGTACAAAGAGATAGACCAATGTAGTTCAATATTCCGTCTCCTACAGATCTTAAACACCACAACTCTTGAAGCCACAACACTTCAAAAATTTGTCCTCTGAAAACCCCAATTACCTCTTGGTAAAGGAGACATTTAATGCAAAAGAACAAAAGGAATACAGACTTAAAACACTAACGACCAAATTTGAGAAAAGCAAGAGAATTTATTATTTAACCTTCAGAACTAATTTCTTCATAAACTCAAAATTGTTTGATATTGCCAAACATTAAAAATCTTTTCAACAATAACTCTAAAAAAAATCTGTTTTCCTCTACTCACCCAAATCAACTTCATGAATAGATGGCCTCATTGAAAATGGGGTATTTTTATACAAAGCATCTAATATTTTTGATTTCACTTGACTAATAGTGTCACAGTCCAAAACTTTACACTGAATTTTTTCATCCAAATCATCCTGGACCACGTGAAGAGTCTGCAAATAAGAAATCATACTTGTGATATTTGGAACGTCAAATCAAATAAAGTGTAAGAAAAATTCACACTACAAATCAATATCTCAATTCATAAAAATGCCCTAACATTTAAGAACATATAATAGAGCTCAGAATAAATGCACCAACAAACATAATTATGTCAAGTGTGCATTTGTATATATCAATCGCCACAATTTAAAGAATTTAAGACATTCATGCTCACATCATATAAAATTACATCAGTTACATGAGAGCTGGATGCAATGAATTTTGGAACTAAAGAAAAAAACAAAAACATTTAATTCTGAAGATACTGCACAATAGTAATTCTAGAATTATCTTGTTTTTGTTTTTTTACTGGCAACAAAAGATTAGTACAATAGCAAATCAGGACTCACTTGATATGTTTGGTAAGGTATCTTCTCATAATGGGGATCCTCTTGAACTAGATGAATCGTCTGGAGAATAAGAAAAAAGAAAGAAATACAAATAAGACATTGCATATATTTGGAGCTAGGAAAATAATGAAAAGAGTTCTAAAATAACTTACAAAATCAATTATCACACTACCAATTGGAAAAAAAAGAATAAAATATCCATAAACAAAAAAATGGGGTTATAAGATTTTAACATTTGACTCTCATTTCTTTGAAGAAAGAAAATGGTACTTGCATTGGAACACCATAATATCTAAAGTGACTCTCTTCAATGTAATTAGGAACAGTTGTGTAATTGCAACAGTTAGTTGCATAACTTAAAAGTTCAAAAACAAATATGATAAGGAACTCACCACCACTCCATGCTCTATTTGTTCACGTAGTAATCTTTCTTCAGACAGAGAGTACCGAGCATCATGTGTTATTGCATCAACTGGTCCTTTCTCAATTTGATGTTTGATTGCTTTGAAAAGAAGAAACAGAGATGATCCAGCATAATCTTTTAAATAATTATACATGCAAAGGGCCATCCAATTTGTTAACATCTTTTCAACAACTGATTCGGTTCTTCGTAACATCAGCTGTGGATGCTTTGTGCAAACAGACTTGTCAATCAAACGCAAAAGTAAACTACATAATACATCTGTAGCATACTCCATCTTTCCCATTAAAACAACCATCAATAAAGATGCCACATTTACTCTGAAAAATGAAGAAACATTATATGACACAAGTATTCAAATTTTAAAATATTTTCATCATGAGACACAATGGAAAACTTACTTATCACGAATATTGAATGACTTCTGAGCTTCCAAAGTCTCAATAAATGTGAGGATAAAATATTTATTATTAATAAGTTGTTCAAATTGAAGCATAGCAGCATCATAATTTGTTCGTGGACCATTTATTCTTATCTACAGTGGAAAAAAATATAATTGTATGAAGCATGTAACTCAACTTTCTCTGTTGATAAAACCACTATTCCAATCAGTTGAAGTGACAAATGTACTATTCTCAGCATTAACACCAATTTACACTTCAAGTTGAAAATCGGAAAGGAATAATTCATTAGTTAGTAAATATACTAGTAAATGTTGGAAATAAAAATAATTTCATTACCTTAGGATCATTTAGGATGGGGTGATCACTCACTCCAGGAAAGAAAACTTTCATAATATAATTTTTGTGGTCCAGAGTAGGGATCCCTGATGATTCCAGGTCTGCAGTTAAGTCAGTCATGTCAGTCTGAAGTTCAGCAAATGCTGTAACAAAAATAGTATAATAAATAATCCTATAGTGGGTAAACATTTTATTCCATGCAAAAAATAAAACACATGCTCTTGAAATCCTTCAAATATTCTACAATATTTTAAAATTAATTTTCAATTTTGATTATCTATTTCTTTCCATGAGTTCAATTGAAATGTAGGGGTAATGTTTGTATTTCATAAAATGGAACAATAAAATAAGATGCAATTTCAAAGCTGAATAAAATATGGTTCCTAACTAGGGTAAAGATTTATTTTTGTCACATACTTTCAGTCATTTTTGTTATTTTCACTTACAGGATGGGCAAAATAAAACTGGCCTGGAAAATATTTGAAAGACCAACACAGGATTGATGCTTGTTAATGAACAGGAGAACTGCCCATTACAGAAAATGCTGCAAATGGTAACCATTGACATCAATGCAGCGTTGTACTCAATTTATCAAACTGTGAGACACGCATAGCAGCTCTGCTTGAGGGATAGCGACAACAGCATTTTCAATGTTCCACTGTGGCTCTCCCAGTGTATGAGGATTATTTGAGTACATCTGATCCTTCAATTTGCCCGACAGATGTAAACCGCAGGGAGAGAGATCAGGCAATCAAGGTGGCCAGGAGATGTTATACCACTGTTGACTATCCTCTCCTCACCAAACCTAATGCATTCATGACAAGGTTTTCAAGGCAGTGTGTGATGTTGCATTGACATCACCAGTAGTCAATTCTGTGTCAGGATTACAATTCTTTATTGGGTCAGTTTTATTTTGACCATCATGTAGATAATCATTACTGAGCAAAATGGGAAAATTACAGTTAAAAATGCTATACCGTGGGAAATACTTATTCTTTATTGAAATAATCAGCTATGTATTTTATAGTTCAACAAAAGAGATAATTCAGACAAGCTATTGATTGACATCTTTTGCTGAAATTGTGAGAATTTTATTGCTACACAAAAATTACTCTATTTACAATATTTCAAGTCTATATTTAATGTTAGTACTACATTGAACTTAGAATAGGTGCAGTGAAATAAAAGATACAAAACATTGAACACAAGGTATGACCGAACTGTTAGTACAAAATATTTTGTGCAATAAAACAAGGATAGCTTTCACACACAGATATATTCTGTATAAAACAAAACCATTTACATTAACCACACATTTAACAGTATAAAAAGAGTTTTAAGAAGGTAACTGTGGAAAAATTAGTCTGTAAATACAGTTAACAAAGGACTACAAATACTTTAGTGGCAACATTTCCAAGGCTTTAATTCAATCCCCATTTAAGCTGTCAATATTCATTAGCTTACAAATGCATTTTAAAAGAATTCCTCCAGTAAAGTAATCTAAGTTGAAAACACTAACACGATCTATGAAAAACAAAAATTAATTTTTGGAAAGTCTGGCTCAAATTCACTCAAAAATTATAAGCAAATGAACTAAAATTTGGGTACAACTACCAATTTACAACTGATTCAATGAATAAAAACAACTCCTAAGAAGTGAAGTCATGATTATTTCCTCTCATCATTATTCCAAGAACAAACATACTTAAGAACTTACTATTTCACAATAAATTAGTAAAAGTAAACACACATTTTATAATTAACACATTGTTATTCCCATGAAACAAACACAAACTTGCAATACCCATGCAACAAAAATCAATGCACACAAGTATAGCATAATATGACATTTGATGACATATAATACAAGAGATATAACATTTCAGTCCTCACACTACAACAGATATCTACTGATGTAACAAAAGCAAAGAATAAGTACAGAAGGAGGAAAGATACACATATCAGCCAGTCAACATCTATCTCCCGACTGGATACTGTCATATCCGAAGAAACATCGAACCCTGAAATATTTTCTTTGCAACTATGGAGAAGAACATCTCCCCTATCCTAAGGCTGTAAAAGAACCATCATGGAAATAACACATTGTAACTACAATAAGACTAAGTGTTCCATAAAGATATTAAACCTGTTTTTTAAGGCTCATCACTTCCTCTTACACCTTGTTTTCTTTCTGATTAAACACAACAAGCACACTCATTCCAACAAATTATTAAAACATGCTTATATACACCCATTCATACTTTTCCATCTCTCAGTCACTACACACCTCATTTTTGTAAGATTTGATGACATGATATTCACATAATGCATTGTGATTGAACATTGCATGATTGCACATTCATTATTACTCCAAACATACATCCCAAATAACATGGAGGAAGTGCAATTAGAGAGAACAACCCCACTGTTACACAAAAACCTCATGGAATGAGGCACAGTCAGCTCACTAGAAAACATTGCACCAACATTCTTCCTGAATTCTATTTTATTTAAGAATAAAAGTACTATATATAACAATTTTGTGAACAGTCATATCAGAAAATTTTCTTAAAGAGATGAGCACATTTGCTATTTTAATAAAAGTTGACGGAATACAGAAGAAGAATGAGAAGTGCATCTGTTTCAATTCCCTCAGAAATGTAATTGACCTGGGGAATATTGTAGACATCAATGTCAGTAAACACAATGTGTCCATGCAATAGACTACATATCATCCACTGACAAGGATCCCAGAAGGAAGAAATGGAATGCTGCAGGATTAGTCCAACATGACATGCTGCCCAGGGTCTCAGGCTGTAAAACACAAGATGGTTAGTGAGCCAAGCCGCCAGGCAACAGGTGCAGCAGTGCACGAGCTACAACACTAAGTGCAGTACCATGCAGCAGTCTTGGGCTGGCATTGCGGCGTGGGTCCCAGGTGCACATCTGAGCGAATGCTGAAAGAAATGGAAAACAAAATTCCCTTTACCAATTAACAAAATAACTTGACTGGCATTGGAATAATAGGTTATGTAACATATTATTGTTTAATAGTGAAATATTATACAACTGAAAGTTGAATGTTAGGTAGTGTATTTAGATGATGTGCTAAACAAACAAACATATAAATAAATAATTTTTGTCGAAAATATTTTATATTTTATATTTTATATTGAGGTATAATAATTTATAATGGTACTAAATATATCATAGAAACTTAACTATTCTTTTGCCAGAAAATTATTTTTAACAGACATTTGGAATTATTCTCAAGGAAAAAAAAGAGGCACTAATATAGTGCATACATATTTATGAGAATATGCAACCTCCTCCCACTCAAAAATTAATATCGCCATGACAGAAGAACATTGACGTAACTGTAAAAATTATAATTGTACTGAAAAATTGTAAAAGAAAAAATTTTGAATTATTTACAACATTTATAAAAGAAAGTGTAATTGACAGATAATATTGGAAGAGTGGATATGTGTAGAACACATAATTTCATTTTCATCCCTGATATCAAATAAGGTATCAGTCATACACTAAACACTTTGACAAATTTTGCAGTTACGTTGTTCATCTATTTAGAATGTGATATGTTAACGCATTGTTTCAAGGAAGGATTTATACTTCAAGTTTTTATAAACTGCAGTTAATAAGTTCGATTTTGAACTAATGAGATAAAAGACATTTTAAAGCAAAGCTTCCTTGCACTACATACCATTCAACTCTCATTAAATTAGTTTCTTTAAGTCAACATAACTTAAAATGATTGTCAACAATAAAATGACAGGAACTCTTCAGTTCCTGTTGAATTGAAAGATAAGTTAACTTATTTAAAAACTGAGAATGATCAATTAGCTCCCTCAAAAATTTCACAAATGTGAATACAAAAATACTAAATTAAGGAATAGATTGCAACTCCCAGAACTACTCCCTTGTTAAAATATTTAACTGAAAAGTCATGAGATATGAAATGAAACTGAAACAGGTGAATCACGGTAATTCAGTAGACCACAAAAAAGCGAGACATTATAATACAGATGATTTAGAAAACATTGTATTCACAATAAATACTTCTTCATCTATATTTTCCAAAAACTTTCAAAATATTTAATGGAGGTAATTTTTAAAAATTAATGTAATTTAAAAACACACATTAAATAAAAATAATAACAAAGGAACAAATATATCCTGTTATACCTTTCAAAACAAATTTCTTGTTAAGAGAGGCTATTGAAATTTTATAGTCAAAATCTAATTGTGATCTAAACAAGAAGTGAAAGCATGAAGATCTATTAACTAATTGAATTTTTTATTAAATAGTTTTCATTTTCTTACATTCTAAACATAACAAAATAAATGCCTGAAATTATTTAACTCGTACATCGTCCTGAAGTATACTGTAAAATTTCTTACAACCAGTGATATTTCACCAGAAAAAGTCCAATAGTACTTCTTACTGGATAGTCGGGGAAAATTATTACTGTAGTCAGTACAGAAAAGAAAAAGAAAACACCATGGAATTCAAGGTAGCACCAAAAAGGACAAGTAAAGCAAATATAGATATTTGCTTTACAACTATAACCCACTCTGATGATATGTTTGACTGAACTGTGCCTTCAGACATTCCATGACACACACCACACACACACATTGAAATAGAAATGTTGGAAGTGTTGATGACCAATGGACAAAGAAAAAGAAATTAACACATTTCAAATCTACAAATGTTAAATACATGAAGAAATATATTCAAGCGATCCAAGAAACACTTAACCTCAACTCATTAACCACTTCCATGCTATTATTGCTAGAATACACAATGGTATGAAAGATGTAAATCAATACATATTTTTAGTGCATGAATTGAAATATCAAAATCACACAAATAGATAAAATGAATTTCCCTGTTTATGAAGAAATGTACAGTTATGAACTACAAAACAGCAGAGATTGTTAAAAATAAATTCATTTCCATTCTCCTATTCTTTAATGAGTAAACATAATGGTCATTTTTATTTATTACAATTTCAAGATGAGAGAAAACTTGTTACACTTCAAAGCCAAGTTAAAATGATGTGTTCTAATATCTAATATTTGAACACTTGAGAACTTCCAATTAATATTTTCACAAGTGCGATATGTTTTACAAGCTGTTGCAGTCAAGATGAAGGATTTATAATGCCTAATAATGGAGGCACAAACCTCCAAAACATTTTATACTTGTGAGTCATATTTAATGAAAATTTTAGAGTGATAAAACTTTAGTTCATACTCACACAACACTATATTTCTCAACTTATTGAAATATACTTTTTTTTATGGCCAATCATCAAAATATTTAATATTTAATGTCCAATAAATGTAACATGTAACAATGACTTAAATTGATAAAATATATTTTCATTGTGTACATTTCCCTTTTTCATCTAAATTTAATTCGTTGTTAACTTTGGAGCAGTGGCGCCTCATCTCCCACACCTGACACAATTGTTATTTTTGTTAGCAGAGTATGGGGATTTCCTAGAAACCTGTCCTTTTGTGTAGCTTTCCATTTATTCTCCTATCAATTCTTTTCTTGAGCGCTTCTTTACAGTGATGTAAATCTAAAAGTCTGTGTTTCTATTAGAACAGACTATATAAATGAAGACCATTTGAGACAAAGATTTTCACTGATTAATTTGACAAATAATATAATAGATAGCTGCAGACCAATTTCCAGAGGACTTCAAAAAGGTGCTCTTTAAGCCAAAATGAAAGCTAGACAGGTATTTTAAAAAATTGTAAAAAAAAACACTTGCCAATGCAAGAGTATTTTCTTGTCCTATGCAAGAGTAAGTTCAATGACTCTAAAATGCAAGAGTATTTTTTTTTTTAGCACAATATTCGAGAGAACAGTTTCACCTACCTATTAGCTATTTCTTGTAATTGATGTTTGTAAAAATATTCTTATATATTTAAGAAGACATCTTATACATGGCATTAAGTTTATCAAAATACTTCTCATGTTTAAAAAATTTGGGTTAGTAATAATTTTTAGTAATAAATAAAAATTAAAAAATAAAAAAATTATGTATTATTTTGAAACCAATTAAAACTAACTCTTTACAACAGTAACTAACAGGTAAAACTATACAAAAATTATCTCATTACTATTTCTTACCATTTATCACGAAAAATAAAAAGGTCAGTCAGTTCATGCGCAACTATTTTAAACATTTATAAAACCTCTACTTCAGAGTTAATGATTTATCATGCACATACCATAGTATGTATCTATGAATATGTTCAAACTTTAAAATCAAACTTTTATAGATTCCTTCACTCATTTGTATCAACTTGGTTCCCATTACTGTGGTGCAATTGGTATGGAAAGTTAGAACTGGTTGCAATTTTTGTCAAGATTTTTTTGCCAACAGTACCCTGAGGCGCTCAAGATATATTTCATATGCCGTACTAAACTGCTACAACCGGACATGAAATAATTTCCCTGTTGCAAAAAACTGCCGACCTAAACCCAGATTGAACCACCTTGTGAAGGCTTATGAAGCCACTACATAAACAAGTCATTGGCACCAGTGAAAGCTTTTGTAATATAGTAAACACATGGTAAATGCACAATTAAAAGTTCATTGAAATCCTTCCTATTTTCAAATTCTATGCAGTTATTAATTAAAATTTTGTTAACAAACGAGATAGAATGTTTTGTTGATAATACTGAGGAAACTTCTAGGAGTTAATTGAGGAAACTTTGTATTTCCAACATGCAGTATTAAAAAATTGAGATAAATGAAAATTACAATACACTAACATATGCAATACAACTCAGATAAATAAAACAACTGAATACTAGATTTCTATCACAAATGAAAAGCAAACCTACACATACTAACACACATACAGAAGAAATATATAGAAAGAAAATCAAACTAACAAATGAACAAACAAATCTCCATAAAACTAAAGATAACTCATTTTTCTGTCATCACAACCTGACAAAACTGCAAACTTAACTACACTGTATTCATCCAATTGCAAGTAACCTTAAAAAATGTGAAACACTATATACTGATTTACGTAATAAAATTATGTTGAATATAAATTATGAATTATGACAAAAATACAATTGTCAAACTATCTCAACAGTACAAGTTTTTAAACACTACAGCAGAGTAATAAAATTAATAATACAAATTACACATTCATAAAACTCAAAGAAATATTCACACATTTTAAGGTATTGCACAAATATAACCCACAATTATTGAAGAATTCTGTTTTAGTTGACTTACTAAAGAAATACACAAAGAAATTAGTTTCTTTATTTCTTAGTAGGCACACACGTTGAAATGAATAAGGAACAAAATAAACTTAAAGAAATTTACAACATAAAACATCAACACTAATAGTTTAGCTTAATTCCAGAATTTAAAAAGGCTGTAGTTTTTCTGACGCATTCAATAAGAAATAAATTAATGAACATTCAAAATCAAAATACAACACCACCACTAAGGCTTAGAGGAAGATCTTTTTCATGATAAGATGAACTTAGAAAGTAAGTAGAGAAAATAAAATAATGAAATTTTTTGACTCTTAGAATAAGCCTAGCCATGTAATATAGAGCAAAAGAATTTTTTTACATGCAAAAGAATGAATGAGTAGAAAGACTTCATACATGTTTAAATCTTATCTCCATGCTCCACTAAAATGTAAGACAAATCAAAGAAGCCAGAAGAAAGAAAAGAAAATAAGAAAAGATTGAGAAAAAAAATCATTACAGTGAAAAGGTAAAATCAAACTTAAAAGAGTCACAAAGGGCAATACTACAGTTCACAGAGTAAAATCTGGGTCACAATAATTCTTTACGCTAATATACAGCCCAAAATTTATTTTGTAAATATATTGAAGATAAACAAACAAAATCATTAACCCTCCAGTGGGTATATTCAGTTTAAAGTCTCACATAACTTTCTATTTGTTTGAAGTTTCCTGGTGTAAGTTCCTGAAGTTTCCATTTCATCTTCAACAATATACTATCCCAAACTAATATGAAGTGTAGGGCATCTTGAGTAAATATCACTGCCCTTCAACTAACCTACAGCAATAGTCTTCTTAACATCACACTCCAGGCAATTTGACCTCCAAGAAAGAGCCAATGCTCCAAGACAAGCAAAGTCGAGTAGCTTCCACAGCCAGGGGAAGGATTTGGTGGCAGCAACGGGGAATAATTTTTTTCCACAATAATAGTTAATGCAATTAATGTTAAATTTGAAATCAAAAAAGTTTGTAACTATTATAAATTAAAACAATGAATGTATTAAAAACTAAGATATTAAACAAAACAAGAATTTTAGTAAAGTGAAATTCCGTGTAAAGTAACGTTTAATTAATTTACACTGGAGGCCAATTCAATGAACACTAGCATGCAAGCAATCATGATCTAATTTGGATCTTATAAACATCTACTTAAGAAATACTACGTTTTAAGATGAACTTTCTACCCACACGTAATGTACTATGAAAGATGATACATGAAGTGTCACTGGGGAATTAATAAAGAAGTACAACAATCTTTTGAATTTTCCATAAATTTTTGCATAAGTATATCAATAAAATAAATAAAATATAATTCATGAATATTATATGATATATGTTGGTAAGTAATAAATATACAAATACATGCATACTATGAATCATGATCTCTACTCTTCATACTATTGGACCCCCAACAAAATGTAGAATTCCTGTTCACCCATGAAGGTATCCATGCAGTAGTAAGGTTCTCTATTTACTTCAGAGATGAAATAATTCTTGTTTCTAATTTCACAATACAGCAATTTTAACTTCATTCTAGATTTCTGGGCACTCAGTCACAGCATTTGGAGAAAATTGACAAGGTGACTATTGTTGGGCTGAAACCTTCCTCTATTTCCATGAAATTTTTCAAATTTAAATTCAATTTTAGAACAAGAATAAACAATGCAACCTAATGTTCTGATCATATCTGGATAGAAATATCATAAGCTTTTTCTATAAACCAGAAAAACAAAAATGGAATTAGTTCTTTTCCTAAATTTTGAGTCGTGTTCTGTGTAACTGGAAAACCACCCGACCCCTATTTTAATAAAAATAATAATAGTTCTTGTGGGTAGAAGTTGCAAGTTGCTCTTGCAGATACATCAATGGTCCTCAAATAACTTAAATGAGTCTGTTTCGTGGTTCAAAGTAAAATGTCTTAATACCTCAAGAATTCATAAAAAAATTAATATATTACTTTAACATTTCCAAGAAAATAGAACTGGTTGCATTAAATTACAAAACATCTGATTACCAAACCAAACTGAGCTATTCAATTTTTAGTACATTCCAGCTATGAAGGGTCTCAATTGCTCATTTGACTGTAAGTACACGTTTGCTCGTTTGAAAGACTTCCACCACCAGTATCCTATTGATGGTATTAATGTCAGAGTCCCAATGTAAAGAATACTCTATGTTCTTGGATGAGTAGCAAGAATGAATGCAGATAAAATGAAAAGCAGTCTTCCTCCAGTATACATATGCCTCCTAATCTCTAAACGCATGACAAATTCTTAGTTATAAAATGATCTCATGAAGTGTAAGGAATGATACCAATGAATAGAGATGAGATTTTACGATTAATTAAAAGTTTTATGTTCAGAAGCATGCACTATGGGCATAGGAATTAAGTTTCCTTAGATTTCATCTTTTATTTATTTTTACGAAACAAAGCATTGTTTTTCTTTTCAGATAACCTTTTTAAGTTATATACAACAACATTATTTTTTGTAATAAAATCATTCAAAGCTTCTAAACCTTTTTGACTTAATTTGCCTTCTAACATTAAGTAGATCAATGAAACAGATGCCCACATACCTTCAATAGAGTTCAACTTTAGTAAGGAAAAGTGAATCTGTCAAAACACTTCAGTCTATTTAAATGAAATGATGATAAAATATTCTCAAAATAATATAAAAAAAGTAGGTAAGTCATTCCCACAATTTCATGAAAGGAAATCCATTCATTTCTCTTAATGGCAGTATACTACTTAAATAAGGCTTTATTCTCTCAGAATGATAAGGATTTTTATCTTTCAATTCAACAGGCACGAGAGTGATTGCAAAGCACAAAACAAGTTACTTATGTCTTATGTAAAAATACAATATTACTTATGTCTTATGTAAAAAATTGTGATTCCTTCAAGAACAGTGAGAAAGTGAATAAAAATTAATTAACTACTCAAAAATTACTTAGCATTTGTAAAATAAGTGTTACTTGATTCACGCCACTAAAACTATAATTGCTCCTTAGGATTTTGTAAACAAACTTGAACTAAACATAAAAAATTCTAGAGTCAGAAGAGTGAAGCAATCAGACTAAAAAAACACCAAAAGGATAATAAAAAAGAAAATAGATTTAAAGACATTTCAATCAAATTGAACTCAAAGAGATACAGAACAGTAAAAGAAAAGAACTACCTGTAAGCATTCAACCACATGAGCATTTCATTTCTTACCCATTTTCAGAAGGGTTAAGTAGAGAACTACCAAGAGTTTTTACACGGATGAATACAGTATAAATAAAGTAAAAATACTAATGAATCAAAAAACAATTATTGTTGGACACTTACCTTGTTTACATTCAGACCGCACGTTACTTTCAAGAGTGTCCATTTGAATCTGAATGCGTTTATACTCTCGCTCTGCTTGCGTAGACTTACGTCGATACACAATGAGCACAATAACAAACAGAAAGACAAGGAAGCAAGTTCCAGCTGCAATACCAGCTATTGCTTCTGGAGGGAATGTGTACGGCTTGATCACTTCATATCGGAGATATCCAATAGAAAATCTTAGACTTCGTCCAACTCGAACAACCACTAATGGAAGATTACTTTCAGTACTAACACCCAACTCATCAGTACCAGCTGGCTGAGCTTCAGGTGGACTGCATACTAATTGAGTCATAGCCAAAGATGTAACATTGCAAGGTTGAGTTCCAATTGTAACATTTACATCAGACTCATCACTCGCAAGGTTAAGATTTTCACCCTAAAACAAGGAAGATTTCATTATAAATCTTAAATTAAAACAAACAAGATATCATTCTTCAACTTTCAAGAAACATTATAATTTAATACTTGGCAGTATTCAAACACAACATACAATCTGAAAACATTCAAATATCATGAAATTTAATACAACAGCATTAAGATAATTTCAAGGAGAGAATGAAATTGGATTTATTACTCTGTTATTTTTCTAACCCTACTATTAACATTTTTAGTAGTATAAACAAATACCTTGCTACAAATATTACAACCTCAAATACTACTATCATGAGACAAAATTTATCACTTTAATATTTATGAGCTCTTGATAACTAATCTCTTCAAAAGTAAACAATAGCACTTTTGAAGCAAGATGTACATCAATTGAAACACTCACCTCTATGACTAATGTATCTCCTTTATAGAGTTTATTTTGATTAGGAAATCGGAAGAATTTGGGATCATCAACGTACAATAAATGAGAATGAAGATTTTGAAAATGTTTTTCTAAATCTTTCACTGACTCAACATTGTCCATTATAAACCCTATCCTTAATTGTAACTGAGCCTCAGATCCATATTTTGGCATAGAGCGAGATGACTTATTGAGAGATCGCTTTTGTCGAGCACTCAGCAAAAACCTGTGATTAACTGGTGGAGAGGGACATTCCATTTGAGCAGTATTCAGGACAGTGCAAACCTAAGGAGAAAAATATTAAAAATATTATCAGAAACAGCTTCAATTTTACATAAAGTACCATACTAAATAAAATATTGTAACATATAACCACTAAAACAAAATGAGTAAGCATAGAAATAAAATGGAATAACTTACAGTTTTGTTAATTGGAGTTGGCTCCTCTTCAATAGTATAAACAACCATTTCTGGTTTCAATATAGTATCCAAATTTGTACCATGGACTGTTATCATACGGCCACCAGACACAAAACTAGTAAGAGGTTTTATTTCCATAATGGTGGGATCAAGAGTATAATTAAACGGATTTCCCTCCAATGTTCGATTTGCACCATCGATTGTTAGGGTAAGTCTCTGGACATGCATTGGTTCATTAGAACGGGTAGTAACACAAGTAATTCGACTGCTTGAAGCTTGAGTAGAATTAACATGGCACTGCATATGATCTAGGTAGGCTGATATGCTGCTACCAATGTTCAGGTACTGTCCAGTAATAGCTAATTGAGTACCCCCACTCTGAGGACCCGTGGATGGAGAAACGCCAATAAGCAGAATATCCTGTATGAAATCAAAGAAAAATTTAGAGATCAGTGAGTAATAAGCATGTCATCCAAGTTTTAATGCATATATCTTCATGTAACAATCAGTGACTTGTAATCCTACCTTATAACTAAAATGAACAGATGATTCAGTGAATCCTGCTTCATTTCCGACCATGACAGGGGCAGTAATTTCACCATCAGATGAAGGTCCAGTACGACACACTATACGAACAGATACCTCATATTGCACCAATTCACATGGAGTACTTCCAATACTTATTTTTCCTTTGACATCATCTTCTTTCAGTCCCAAATTACTTCCTTCAATTGTTACTAAGGTACCCCCTTCAATTGGACCACTCAAAGGTTTAATCTGGAACAAATAAGTGTCAAAGTTTCAAGTCCAAACTACATGATATAACGATATTTCAGCAATTTAGCTGACAATAGATGAGAACAGGACTAACAACTCAAACCTGTCCTTATTAAAAACCTAAGTGAAATGTGTAGCCGATGACATTGAAACAATTTTTACATTCTAACTATACATTCTTATTATCACGATAATTCTTCAGAATACTGAAGAAAAATGTTCCATTTTAGAGGAGAAAATGAAAAACCTTAAATTTCAGAAAACTGGTAAAAATGCCCTACTCACCATATCTATTCTGGGCTTTGGGCACTCACTCACTGCACTGTGTGGGCAACTTTGAGAATAACTGCAAGTCTGTCCACACCATACACATTGGTATTTGGCACTTCGAGTTACACAGAGAGAGCAGTCAGGATGTTCACGGTGTGAGCCCAAGATGTCACACTTGTAAAGAGTTACATTTATTGTATCTACATGATGATTACGGTTCCAAACAATAGTAACACTAGCTTCATATTCTCCAGTGTTAGCTTCATACGAATACTGCAAAACAACATAAACAATATTTTACAATTTAATGGTTTGGAGTAAAGAACTGGTTAAGTTCTCTCACAAAATAATTTACTGCTATAGTAAAAAGAAGCATCTTCCCAACCAAACTTAAAAATTGATGGCCTCAGGCAATGCTCTTTTCAGGACATGTTTATAATGTTTAGAACTCATTTTCTTCTCATTTTGTCACAAATTTAATTTATTTCTTGGGGTAATCCAACAAAGATTGTAATAAATTAAAAAGTAAATAAAATGATGTGTTGAGGTTAGATCTCTCCAATAAAATTCACGGCTAAAGAGAGTTATCCTTACCGTGGTTTTGTCACAAACAATCAGGCGATTTGATTCAACACGAGCAGGAACCATCATTTTTGCTCCCTCAATATTAACAATGCATTGGAAGCCTGTATGGCCCACACCAGGATGAGGCAAATTATCTACTTCTAAAACAATTTCCTTTGGCACATTATTAGGAAGAAGAATGTCACCAGTAGGACTATGAAATCTTGGACAATAACTGGAACCATGAGTTGCAAGTTGGGCAGGATTCTGAAACACAATACGAAAGCATATGTAAATATTGAATAAGCAATCCAAAACATTATTCAATGTTGCTTAGAACCCAGAAAGAACTATGGTAGATTTTTTTAATTTTTGGTGTCTCTATCTTTGGTGGAATGGATTATTGACACTGACACCTAACATAAGCCCTTTACAAACAAAATTGTTCCGATACATTTAAGACAAGAAAAAGAAAAAAACAAAAATAACACATTCAGAAGCTTTTGTTTATGTTATGTTGGGTTGCTGAACAAATAATACCTGAATGTTTCAAAAACAAAAGCATAAAACAGACCATTTAAAAAACATATTTATATTTAAATAATTTATTGGCTACAGTTACAGTAATAGCCTACAGTGTATTTATGATGCAAAATGTATTTATGTCAGCTGCTAAGTTAGGGCTTGTTGGGCTGCATAAAAAAACAATCAGTAAAGAAATGATTAAGTTTGTATACTTGCGACACTTTTATGGAAATCAACAGCAGAGTTGGACCCTTTTTGTTTCCAGGTAATGTGTGTGATGAAATATTAGAAACAGGATGAGCTATTATTGGTTGTACAATAACATAAAAAGTGTTTCACAGATTTTTCTGCCATCTACGACCACCAAGCCCATAGTTATTGTGATTAATAGAGAGTTCTGTAGTTGAGACATGTTCATTTCCATAATTATTTTCACATTGAAATCATAAGAATAGTAACAGTAAACTAAATATGCTCTAATTACCGTAAATATGAAGAGCGAAGAATACAACTTACATTTTTTGGAATCACAATAATATTTGTAGTAATACGGCATCAATGATTTTTTTGAACCCTGACAGGACCATATTCTTATATTTGGCCCAAGTCTGATAAATAATACCATGTTTTCAATTAGCAAACAGCAATGGAATTCAGTCATATGCATTGTTGCCGCATGAATCACTCCACTGACTAGTATAGCTTTAACATGATGGACTCCTCAGCTGACGACTGAATACAGCTTTTTTAAATATTTTTTTTTGTATTGTTGTATTTGTAAATGGGAAATGTAGTGTGCTATTGAAGCTTATCTACATGGAGTGATAGGAGTTAGGAGTTGGATGGTAGGTCATTGTTAGTAGGTGGACCGGTTAGCTGGGTTTACCAACAAAGGCCCATGAGGCCCATGAGGGGGTTAGTAGAAGTGGTTAGTAGTTATTGACACTAGGAGGAGCTGGATAGAGGAAGGAAGGTTGGCTTTTCAGTAGTCACAGCTATGTGAACTGGGACATTAATGTGAAAAGCTACAAATTTTCTGGCCCCATGGGGAATTGAACCCAGGATGACTTGGTGAGAAGCACGAACACTACCACCTGAGCAACCGGTGGGGCAACAATGCACATGACTATAATGCACCACTGGCCAATTATTCAAAACATGGTTTCATTTATCACTTGATGGAGACTGAGTAAATAGTTTTAAACGTTTTTATTAAATTGTAATGTGACCATGGCATTCTTCTGAGTGCAGCAGTACAAATTTTATTCCCTAATAATGTGTCTGGTCGTTTTTAGCAGTGTTTTTGAAAGAACTTAATAACTCATTGTATTTTGCATGAAGCAGCTTGAAATTAATAAATGATGTCACAAACACAACAGTGATCATTCTCTGAATAATACTCGTAATTATTTTAGTCGCTCTTAGTTTATTTTATAAAAAATAATGAAGTCGACGTATTGGTTAAAAAAACGTAAAAATATCACGCCTTTTGAAACATTTCAAGATTTAAAAAATGAATACTCATTCAAAAAAAACAACAAATTTTTCACTTGTGTACATGCAAAATATAATTACAAATCCAATGGTAGTAACTGTGTTTTTCTGCGATTTTTGTTGCACTCATAATAGCTATTAGAAGTCAGGGATATATAATAAAAATTAATAAAATATCCGGTAGTATAATAAAATATCCGGTACTATAATAAAAAATCCGATATAAAAAAGTAGTCAGCATCACAGGAATTTACATTACATGTCATTATTTACCCTTTCCATTGCATTTCGTCTCGTGTGATAAAGGACTTTTTATATGCAGGGCAATGTGCATTACAGAAGTGCATTTTTACAAAAACGACGCAAATGCAAGTACAAGACTAAAAACAAAATAAATACTTCTGCTGCCATAAATGTATTTTATTTCCACTATTATTACAACCGGTGATTCCTCGGAAGACGAAACTATCGCAGGTGGGGTGGGGGAGCAAAATTGACAAAGTTTCGCCCCCCACAAAAAAAAAAAAATCACCTGCTGGATCCGCCCGTTTCAAAGTCCCCACTTGAGTCATTACAAGGACCTATCCTTAAAGGCGGGGCATTGGAAGAAACGAATCTTATTTGATATCACTTCATAGCTCGGATTATATTGTATTTATATTGCCTACAACCGTCAAGTTGTATGTAACATTATTCTCCCAACTATACGCTAGAATTTTGACGAGGGCGGGGGACAAGAAGCAATCTATTAGGGGGCCCATTAGACACATCTTATCTCCGCAATAAGTGCTCGGTAACGTGACTCAAAAGTCTAACGAAGCTTCTAGAGCTTGTGGAGATCGCTAGATATTTCTCAGTACAGACAGTAATTTGACAAAATGCTGGAGGAGCGGCGATATCGCCAAACACGCCGTACTCCAATTAAATATTAAGAGTTTACAAAATATATGTTAGATTCGCGCGTGTATTTGTTGATACATACCCGACAAATTTGAATGGAATTAATATCTTTTTTCTTACTTTTTTTATTTTGTTTTTTCATGAGTCCCTTGGCTACACCTTTGCTTGTACTGCACTTTTCTCCTCGCATCGTAAATTACGAAATAAATTATGGTTATTCTTAGGCCATACTTTTGAAATTTATATTTTTTTAAAATAAGGAGACTTCATATGAGAAGTGGGCATCCACCCCCGCATAGCAGCAGCCGTCCCTCGCACAAAACATCACCTCCGCACTCGACCCGGCTAGTCGTTAGCTTTTTACATAACACTCAGAGACCACAATGGAGCAAGGAACACTGAACAAATTCGTATCAGGACGCAGAGGTGCATGCAAGGAGAAAAACGAAACGCTGAATCATGGCAGCCTCCCTGGCTCCAACTTCCCGCCACGTTCCTCCCATGGCGACTACTCTTGTCACAACTTGCACGATCGCCACCACACCTGCCGAGTCGAAGTGCCGAGGTGAAAGAATTCCCCAATAAGGAAGATCAAACAAGTTTGAAGAACAATAGATGACAGAAAAATCGATCGAAATAAGTCATCCTATACTTGCCGTACAAAACCGAGAGAATTCCTTTGAAACGTTGGCAAGTATACCAAGTACATGAGTATCCTGGATCCATACAGAAAAATACGTAGTGCGCCATATTTTTCAGGAAAAATTTACAAACAACCCACAATCGTACCACAAAGAACACTAGAATCGAATTCCGAAAGTAGACATAATAACAAGAAAATCACGCAGCCAATCGCATATCAGTGTACAAAAATAGAAATATCAGCCCAGTAGCTAAATTAAATTGTTGCAGTAACAGCGAAGGGAGATGTAACAATGTACAATCGAAAATAGACGAACGAAATTCGTTGAGTAATCTTTCGTACCATTACAACGCATTTACTCTGTTTCAGTTTTGAAGCAACTGAGTTTCCAAAATGTTTATCTTAACTCCCTCACAAAGGAAATTTCATTCATTCAAATTCTTCCGGACGCCCTCGCATCGACTGGAACCGAAGCCGTTGCATTCATTCCCGATATCCCGATCGCATCCTCATAGCAACCACGACTTCCCTCCCACTCGTATCATCAGAAGCAATGTCGCTTCCTCGACGGACACGACCTCCCGTCCCGTCACCCCCGCAGCTGGATCCGCCGTCACGCCACCGTCGCGTCGCTTGAAGATTGGCCGCACGCTAACGAGGAGTGGCGCCCGCCGACCGAGGCGGCTTCGGGTCACATAAAAAGCACCTGTTGGGACCGCAAGTCTGCGCCTCGGGATTACAGAGCACGTTTTATGGCCGCCAGCTCAAATTGGGCACATAGATTCCCGTCGTTTCATTAAGTTTCCGTCTTGAGAGCTTTCCGGGTAGGAAAAAAAACGCGAAAAATGACAAGTATTTGCTTGCTCATAGAAAACGCTCCCCTCCGCCCTTGACCGTGCTCTACCGTAGTCCAGCCTTTTCTCGTCCACCCCATGAGCGCACCGAATTCGCCAAACCGCCGATGGGAGGCATTTGCGCTGCTGAAGTTTCACACGTTTTCCAACCGAGTGCGCTGCAGTCCTACATTGCGTGGATTCTAAACAGTGGGAGAAACTCTCATTCCGCAGAGACTAGTTTTTACTTCATGTTACACTGATGTCTAACGAAAGGGAAATAATAGAAATAAGTTTGAACGGTGATTGGGCAATTGGCACTGAAGCTAAATGTTCACCTCTTCATTTTAGTACAAAAGCTAATATCCCGAATGTATAACAAACATTACTGTTGAAATATTTCAAATATACGCCAAAGGAATATATGATTCTCTGAAGATAAACCATACGCCCGAGACGTCGCTCCCAAAACTTTTCTTACAACATTGCGGTTTCATCACAAAACTTCATCAGGAACATGTGGAGGATTTTGCTTAAAACTTGTGACCCTTCAAGTGTCTCGCGCTCTCTTATCAATCGCAACTAGTCAACCAAAACCCAAGTCCGTCTAAATACCACTGAAACCACTGAGGGTGTGTGTTACATTTTTTCGGATGACCGTAGGAAATGACAATACTTAAGAAATTGAAGCCGAAATTAATTGACATAAATAATTTGTAACTACATTTCCTTAGTTTCAACTACCTTATGAATTTAACCTTCATTTCTTCCCCTATGATCTTTCGTACATTTTTCTCGCAATCCAAAAGAAAACGAGCGGCTTGGTTGGTTGTCTTTACTCTTTCATTTCCAAATTCCAGTCTGTACTTTTACTTGTCTACGTTTTTAAAACCATACACACACATGAATACTTTTTTACAACATTCTCTCCCGATGAATAGGTGTAAGATATTTTTTTAAGACTGTCACCATTGAAAAGAGTAAGAAACCATTTTATGAGGTAATAGTCAGTCCAATGGAAGTAAACCTCGCCAAAAGACATGTAATAAATAACATTCACATGGATTCAGAAGTAAAATTTGATGCAATGAAGCAATCAACGCACTCAACACTGATCCTCGCTTCCGGTCCGGAAATTACATTATGATGGACAGTCTTGCACCTCAACTGCCCGCAACGACATTGACTAAAAAGAAGATGCTGGCTGTAATACTATCGAGCTGAAGGACAACTTCAGAACAAGAGAATGAACCAGTAAAAAGATGGCCTGATACTACAGCAAGCCAACGATCTGCAATTTCGTTGGAGGTCATGTTGCCTAACAAGTTCGGATAAAACTGGGTCGTTTCACAGATAGTATGAGCTGTCTAGGAATAAAAGCGTGATATTCATCGCGTGGCTTCTTTCCAATAACTCAGTTCCGTACAATAAAAACTTCGTCTTTTATAGCATCATTTCCTCTATTGTGCCATTACATTGATTTATCTCGGTAAACATAATACCTCCCTTATCTCAACAAGTATACGATTACATTTTCCCAACGAGTTTTCCAATTACAGTTGTAATAAAAAATATTAAGTTGGAGAAAAAGAAAACCTTAAAAGCAGAAAAATATTAAGATATGGGGAAATACAAATTATCATCAGCATGTAAGAAACTACTCGAGCCATATAATACAGAAAGAGAATCAATGGCGATTAATCATCAAACGAAGCATTTGAGAAGAGATAATTCAGGTTTGTAATACTGATAAAGGAGAATAATGGAATAAATTGAACGACAGTGCGGTGCGGGGAAATTGAACGGTAACGCGAAGTTCTTACTTCTAAGCAATGTCCAATTTTCAAAGAAACCATTTCGCTTAAGGAAAGTAGAACGGTGATGTCTACATTGATGTCTACATTGATGTCTACATCTGATGTCTACATTGTCAGTTTTTGGCCCCAGTAATGTTCATAAGTCGTTCATTAAATCAAAAGAATACAAAAATTTAAGCAGTAAAAATTGAATCTTCAGATACTCGAAGCTGGAAGAGAAAATCGAAGTGGATACGGGAAAATAGAAATGATGTACACAAAATTATCGAAAGAGATTCATATCATACGCAACCACTACTTACTTGGATGTATTAGATAAAGCGCCGGTCGTACAATAGGAAGAGAGATGTATTTAAAAGGTGTAGAAATGTAAAAATATTCCCTAGATTAATTTTAATAGCAGTCACGCCAGCGTATCGACACTGATAATGTAACACGATTTAACAGAAAATGTCCAAAGCATTTGCGGACCAATAAATCGACAATGAAAGAGGTTTTTTTTTTAAACGTAATATTTGAAGGAGATAAGTACACTAGTGGGCGTAACTAGTGCGGGGGGGGGGGCGTGTCCACCCCAGAGATTTGCGATACGAACATTTTCGTTCAACCATGAGGAGAGCAAAGACATGGCTGAGAAGCACAACGGCACACGCGAGGTGAAATCAATATGTGAAAAAAAATTAATGCAAAAAAATGGTTTAAAAGAGTTTCTCCAAAAAAACTAAAGAAAATTAAATTAATAAAATTATTTATTAGGAATTGTTTTTACGTAATTCAATGTATCAGTAACTTTAATGATTTTGTTCGGTCATATCGTATTTTCATTTCACTCTTATATTTATGAAATATTTGCCAGTTCGTTGAGATTCAGATCGGATGGGACGTCTAGACGGAGTTTGCAAGGATTCGGATAAAAATATTCATGTATCCACGTTGCCTAGGTCCGGGGTCCACTCCAGAAAATGCCAAAGGATAAGTATGTGAACTATACAGTACGAGCAGGAAAGTCCTTAATAGGTTACAAGAGTTACAATATTCCCGGTGGGAGTATTTGTTTATTGACTAAAGTTTTACTGAATCACAGAGACAAAAGTACCGAAAACAATGAAGAAAATTGAAGCAACTAAGTAGACTGCGGTCGCAAAATAAATAGAATTCAGACAGAGCACTACGTGCCTTGGAATATATTCCGAACCCGCAGCATCCATAGCTTCCAAAGCCAGTCCGTTTGTGACAAGTCTAAACAAGTGCGTGGCGTTATCTGGGCGGCGAGTCAAAACACCTCCATCAGCACATGTGCTTTGCAAGGGGTCAACTTCATGACGCGTTTTGCCTGTGCACGTCGCGATACTCACGTTCTCGCCGCTGACGACGGTCCTCTGGCATGTGGACGTGTTGTGCGTGCACTTGTTCTCGTACACGCACCAGTTGCACGCCCACTGGCAGCGCACGCACTCCATGCACGTGGTGTGGCGGCCGCAGTCGTAGAAGGCGAAGTTGCGACTCACGAAGTCCTTGTTGGTCTCGGAGGAGCGCACCGACAGGGGCACCAGCACATGGTCGCGGCCGTCGGGGATGGTGGGGCGGCCGGCGACGGCGGGCGTCGGGCACGACAGTCCGAACGCCGTCACTGCGGCGTCGATGGGCTCCGCGCTGCCGAACACGCACTTGTAGTTGGCGCCCGCCGGCAGCTCGGGCAGTGTGCGGATCGTCAGTTGCACCTGTGGGCACGGAAACGTCCCGCGTCAGAGGAAGTCGCTTCAGCGGAGACCTCGACCACCTCCCAACGATCATTGCACCACGTCTTCTCACCACCCTCTTACGCATAGGAGAGACGCGAGAGCAAAAAACGTGCCCAAAACGACAACATCTAATTATCACCCCGAACTGACCCTACTCGGTCGCAAGGAAAAGCAAAGAGATGTTCACATAATAATGTTCTTCGCCATTTTCTTACGATAAGATACGAAACATTAACCCCATTTGGTTCCGGTTTTCCTTCGGGTACAGGCGGATTTAATATACAGCCTCTCTAGTCTCTTGTCTAGGGGAGGCGGTCTACTGTAATGACTAATCTCGAATTTAGAGTTATTTCAATAGTTACGACTTATAAACAAAACATTATAAATAATCTATAGTTCGACAATATTACGTACTTGTGAACTATTTTTTTGTGTTTTATTAAATACAAATTGTTGGTATTCTGTTGATATTATAACACGTAGCTAACTTTTTATTTTTCTAAGGAAAGTGCTAAAATTTTCAATCCGCCTCTGCCTTAGGACCCTTGATCGGAATTAATGGGATGGTCCTTTGCTTCCTTCCGGAGAGTCAATTAGTTTAATGTCCTCCACGTTGTCATATGCAGTTTGCAACTACTTTTTTGACGTTAAATTTATTTAGTTGAAATAAATAGAAATTTAGAAATACAATTATTGTTCCTCCTCTATAGACACCGTGTAACAAGGAACAGAAAAGACCAGCTTTGCGAGAGGAAAGTACACAAAGATAAGAAGAATGGATGAAAAAAAGCTACAAATAAAATCATTAGTAAAAAGGCTATGGCTAGGAAAACAGCGTGAGCGAGTTTAGATTTATAAGGGAGACGTCGGGAGTGTGGAGAACTCGCTCTCGCAACGTTAGCGCGGGAGCAAGGTAAGACCAGCACTCCACGTTAGTCCAGTCACTGAGATGTATAATCGTTTTCTTTATTTATGTTCTAATTATTATAAGACACAACAATATGAATAGAAATAAGGAAAAAACATGATTTTATTCATATGTATTATTTACGGTATTGTATCCCCCAGAACGTCTAGGCTTAAGTACCCCCAAAAATGTTTCACATGATAGTTTGAACCATTCCCCATCCAATGGCGATAAATTATCATACCCTTACAGCGCAAAATTTTGAATTATTTGACTTTAAATTACACGGAGAAAGTTTCGCGGGCTTATGTTCTTTATATCCCAACAAAAGCATTGACTTAACATAGCGAAAAAACCTACTAAAACAGCAAACGGAAATAGGAACGCAATGACGTTAAGATTTGTATACATGAACAATTTAACACTTTCAAGAATAATTCACTAAAAACTGCGGAAAATACTGTTCTAACAGAAATGGCAACCGCATCACACGACTTAAGACAATGCAACCATTGTTTAAAAAAAATGAAAACGGCAATCTAAATTTATTATCAAGTTTAAATAATCACAAAATAATTGTCTCCGTCTTACAGTAAAAACCCGTAGAATGAATTATTAATTAATTAGAATTCAAGTGAATGTTTCCAAGTTTCGTGAATAGTTGGGAACTTGACTTCAATCAACGCGGATATGTTATCTTAATAGTACAGTGCAAACAATATTGACCTCGACTGACTCGTCTGAAACACATAAGAGCATGTAAACGTTGACGGCAGATTCGTGATTTATGCATCTCACCTCGAAAAAAAAGAAAAAAAAATCTCAAATGTCCGGTGATGTATAGATAAAAGTGATGTAAAAAAATTTACAACAATGTAAGTAATCTTCCATCACTTTCGTGATTTAAAAGTTGTTTTTTTAATAAATGTTTCCTCCATAAGGCGCATTGTATTACACCAACAATTATCATTGCAATCATTTCATTTAAATGGCCGGTGTATGGTTTTTAAGTTAAAAATAATAAGACACGCTACTCTGTTTATTCGTGCCGATTTCAGATATTTTAGTGATTTAATTGTACCTACGCCAGTACTACCATAAATAACCCGTTTTCTCTCCTTTTCTCAGGTTCGGGACGATGTGACTCTTCAATCTAAAGAACTGCTGTGATAATAAGGCGAACATCGTCAACATCAAGACAAAGGAAACCTTAACGAATCAAATAAAACGATTCACGTTCTAATCCAAAACAAAATATGTTTATTTACACGGTACGATGATCTCTGATATCTTAGTTAACCACAGGAGACGGAGCAGGACTACTACATTTCGTTATCTCAGCACTTTTAAAACTACTGGAAGTTTTAGTAGAATGTCGGATGAGATTCCAAAACAAGTAGTTATCATGGAAAGTTTCGACAAAATTAGGCTAACGACGTCGTGACAGATACATTAACGAAGAAGATGAACTCAACCGGCGGAACAAACTGAAAAAAACTGAGATCAAATCGCATCACTTTCGTTATCAAGTTGAACTTATTTTGCAGATTCAATCGGATTATCCTCTGCAACATGCAATAGTTTATAGAACTAGATTTTTCGGAAGGGAGTATATGGCGAGAATTCTGGACCTATTTATTATTTTGACAAAAACAACGTAGGCTGATAATCAAAACATGAACAATTTAACATTTTATTAGACGACTTTATAATATTCATGAAATAAAGAAAAATGTATCTAGAGTGTAATCAAAACCGTCTTCATAATTTAAAGAAAAGTGAAATAAGACCTTCCTCGAAATTTAATGGATCCATTTAATCAGTAACTACCCACACACATGGAAACGTCACTGATAGAAATTAAGAAATTCGTGCCTGATGCGATAAGAATAGACGCTCATAATTCACATGAGCGTAGTCGTCTAAACAGACATTTCAATGACAACTTCACATAGCTCGAGGCTACCACTCACTCACGGTGAAGACACAAGGCGAGTTCTCCAACCTATTTATGGATGTTTGTATGTATGAGTGTGTGTCTGGTCTGTTTGCAAGTGAAAATGTGAATGTGAGAATATACACACTTATGGACCTCATTTAGATAATAATGCTTTAAATGTATTTTCTTTCTCGTTGTAACCTTCTGTACTAATTTTCTAACCATTTTACACCAAGTGTGTGTGTTTTATAGATATCTGGGTGATGGATTTATTATTTAATGTCTTATAATGTATACTTTTATCATGTCATTTTTATCTGCCACCGAGTATTACTCACTTGCAGAGAAATAAATTATTATTATTATTATTATTATTATTATTATTATTATTATTATTATTATTATTATTATTATTATTATTATTATTCGGAACGCCGGAGAAGACAATGCAAAAGCTGGGTAAAAAACACAGCATGCAATCCCAGGTAATACAAAGTATCGGATCGAACATCCAAACCATTATTCAAATCGTTCTTCCCATTAACACAATCAGGGGAACCAATTTTAAACATGAGGTGTAATTTCTGATGCACGAATATGTCGCTGATTAAGCAGACGTAATTTCGTCTTCAACGAAGAAATCTTTGATTCAAAATTGCACGAAACAAGATAAAATGATTGGTTTGTCCTCTTGTAATTAAATTGTCAAACCACTTAAATCATTCATAGGGTAATTGAAAACGAGAGAAACCAGAAAGATATGTTATCGTAGTTAGAAGGCATCTAAATATCGATTCCACGCCGGTCGATAAAAATTATTAATTGAATTCGAGATGAAGATTTGTGAGTACTGTTCCAGGTTTATCATGTCTTCAACAAGAAAATACAAATTACTTTACGTGATAGAGACGAATTCTGACAGTCTTCGGCGTTGAAAATTGGACGACAATAAAATAAAAATTGACCATGAATTAAAATGGTTCCAAACAATTTATAATTATAACTCATCGACATTTTAGTATTTAATCTGATGAAATAAGGTAACAAATACTTTTGGCGAAAAAAAAAGAAATTTTTTTTAAGTTCTCTTAAAAAAGCATACGTTCTGAGTCAATCGTGAAACGGGATTTCCTCTAAAGTGCTCCAAGAGTCTAATTCCAGATACGAAAATGTCTGTTAACGAAAGAAAAGCGAAAGAGCCTAGCACACTGGTAAGGAAGTTCGAGTAAGAGTGCATCTCGGCACTTCAATAAACCGAATTCAAGAATTCAAGTCCACTAATGTACGAAGTATTCCGTCCTAAATGTGTCCCTTGGGAATGGTCCCTTTCTTTACACATTTAATGACAGTTTTATGAAATAGAACGGACATATCGAATGAATTAATTTGACCGATTTGTTTACGGTCACAATTATCAGTGTCGAGGGCTAAGACTTGTTTTTTCCTTTTTCATTTCAAATTCTTTAAAATCCGGTGTACAACCTCAAAGTACGCATGCCTAATATCATCTCACCTTTCAGTTGGATCATATAAAATATTTGTTCAGACATTTTTGATAAGTTCTCATTAAACAAGTGAGTCGAATCTTTTAAGGATGAGTCGTCACTCCTAATCGACTTCGCAGAACGTCACATCGATTCATCGAATCAAATTGGCAACAGCGCACTAGTTTGAAACTATATAAAGCACATGTCCTCTTCACTTCGCCTCGCTACTCTTCTCCACGCTACTTCTAAAGGAGATACAGTTCTAGTACACGACTATTATGATTACTACTACTACCAATGAGAGGATAAACTTCTGATTTAGCCTCTTATCAGTTCGAACTCTTTACTGTCGACGCCAAACCGACATATATTTTCTCTTATTATTACGTTCGAACACATCGCATCGCTGCTACTTCACGTCGCCAAGCCGACATTTTCTCGCAAGATCGAGCTTATAATTGCACCTCGGAAGATACGTGCAACCAGAAATTCACTACTCATCAATTTTCTGGTCAACACATCAACCGTCCGGATCAACTCTACCACAGCTTCTACCAACTGGTTTCCAGGATTTTCTCTCAATATCACCATGTCAGCTCTAGGAAATCAGTATTGTATTATTATTTCTCATCATATCTTAACATGTCATTAAATCATTTTATTATTGTTAACAATTAACTTTATCTCACTCCCTCACCCATCATCACTTTGCTTTTTTTCCAATCACATGTTCTTGTGATAAGACCAAACTTGTCTGTACAATATTTATGTATCATTATTAATAAATTCTGCGCACAACAAACATTTCTGACGAAGAAATTATTTATTGGGACTAGTGTAAACACGGGAGGAAAATATTGGCTTCAGGTCGAGTAACTCGACCGTAGCAATTTACGCACGCGTAATACATTAGGAAGAGTAAGGCGTTTCCAGGGGATCAGGACAATTGTATATTTCGCAGTCCTGTTCCAGCTGAAGTAAAGGTCGATAAATCCTCACCAGCTATGTTTCCCGGGATGCGATGTGGAACCAATACGCATTGCATCCTTTAATCCACAGACTCTTCAATATGAACCGCGTTGTTTTCCTTCGATATAGCAGCTTTGTCGCAATGCCGCAGACAAAATAATGAAACACTCTGATTATAACAGGAATCAAAGAGGAGGAAATACGGAACTGGAACGCGAATACCTTAGCGAGCTGCAGAACATGTTTCGTATTAAAACACTAAGGACGCACAGGAAACAGCGCGCCGCTCTTTCCGAGCTAATTTGTAAAAGCGACGAAACGTTTTCACAGCGTTTGAAAACTAATTGTTCTGTTGGAGAGTCGAAAAAGAAGTATATCGTTCTTTGGTACAGTAAATTATTTTCAGCAACAAAATTCGTACCCATTCTTATGCATCGAATGATACGAACACGTCGCATGACTCCAGCGCAACATTCTCCAGCTGCCACAAAAAAAAGCATGAAAATTGAACGCAACAAAAGAAAATGTTATTAAATTTGCCCAACTCCGTCCAAGCTGTCAAAATGCGAAACTCCTTTTATATTTGCTTCTTAAAACTGCTTCTCTTTCCATTTCAAAATAAACTCCGGCGCCAACTGATGCATTGCGAGTGACTACAGACTCGGCGATCCGCGCGCTTGCAAAACCACGGAGTGAAGCACACAATAAACGCACCGAAATGCATCACTATGTCCAAAACAGTCCGGGGTACTTTTTCCGTCACCGTGCAACCTCAGCTAGTCCTTCCACTTTTCTCGTCCGCGGAGGAATCTCGGGGTAATTTTCCATCACACTCCTCCCCGCCCCCGCCAACACTTCTCATATCGAGAAAGCTCTCGCGGGTTTCTCTTGTCCACGCTCTCTTCTCGAAGTGTTCAAATGTGCCTTGTCCTTCTCTTTATCCGAGGCGCTTCGTCCCCCGACTCCGCTTCGCGTTCTGCTTACGTCGCACGGTGGCGGCATGTGCAGTTCCCAGCCGCATTGCCTCGTAGGCCCGAGCTGTGTTTACCGACGCGGCCCGTTGCGCCGTTTATCCACCTCGCGCGCGTGTGTGTGTGCGTGCGTGTGTGTGCGCGCTTGCGAGGAGCGCGTTCGGCCGTCATCTCCTCTGTAGTTCCCCGCCACCGGTCTAAGGGTCCTCGATCAGAGCTCAGTAGCTGCACGGTGGCGACGCAGTGCGGAGCACTTGGGAATCACTATGCTTCGCTCCACTGTACATCGCGAGCCGGTGCATCATCACCGCTCCAATCCCTACGAACCCCACCTCCGCGCGATTGCACTCCCCTTCCTCCGTTTCCCGTCACCCTCGAACACTCGCTATTTCCGCTGCGCGCCACACGAGGGCTGTCGCAGCGAAACGCGCGCCACAGCCAATTTTCCAGTACCCGCTCTCCTCCCCACGAAACTTAAGGCTGCCACGCACATTGCGATATCTCCTTCGATTCGACGTGAACCACAGTGTCACCGAAACGGGACCAAAATGAAGTCTCTACCGTCGAATTAAAAAACAATGACCCTATTACACAGAAAGGAATACGACATTTTATAATAACATTCCTTTGTGACTAGTCATCACATGGACGGCCAGACTACGGATCCCGTGGGGCACATCAACCTACCGCTTTGTTAATTCGCTCTGATCTCCTCGCGAACGACGGTTTGCTCTGCCGAAGCCCTCACTGTGATGACAAAGCGCATCCCGCTCGCCTTCTGCCACCCACTGCCCCGTTCTGGAAACGCTCTGCTTCGTCTCGCGTCGCTTCATCGGCGAACGCCCACCGCTGGGTTGAGGGTTCCATCCCCACCCTTGCGCTTTCTTCGTTCCCTTCGTGGCCATGTACCCGGAGGCGCGGCGCGCGCGCGTGGAACAGTATATCAGCGTATGTGCGCGTCTATTTACCAAGGCTGCTAACCGGTTTGTTCGGATGCCGCATCTCCATTCCCGTAATCGAAGTGTAAACGCGGCCCGTAGGTCAGTTCACTTACGAGCGGGGAACAACAGGCAGTTGCATACTCGAGACGCAAGGTAATAGAATTAAATGAAGTCCTGTTCGAGAATACTACGCCGAGAATTGTGAACTGTCCAACCACATTAGTTTGAATCTATTGTCAACATCGATTTCATTGAAAAAACCTGTAACTTACTAAAAACTTCCATCAAAACAGAAACATTTCAATAAAATTATTTTCCTTCATGGGAGATGTGGAGCAATGAGATCGATAATTATTTTCTATTCTACGAAAACTTCTCACTACATTCTGAGAATGCAACGTGTAACGTATTCTGGGAGCCTTGTTCCCAAAATCTCCTTTCACCCATGTATTGACCAACTACTATGTGGTTGGTCTATACATGGGTTACTCATTTGAATTACTGAACAGGAAACTAACTGACACAGAACGTATACAATATTTCCTGGTCATTGAGCCGTGATAGAATATTTCTCCGCCAATATATAGAGAAAGAAAGACTATTGGTCCACGGCTCAATGGCCCGGCAATATTATAATCATGCAGAACACCGGCAGTGAAATGACTAGACGAACATGCCTCAGTAGATAAGTAGTGGCAAGATAACTTAAAGAATTCTCTTCATTTCACTGAAACTTGGAAGAATTAAAATATAAGCATCCGCATGCTAATTCAGCTATTTAAAAATCTGGCTACACTTGAATTATGAAGAAACCTTTTTCACATTGACAGGAACAATGTGTTGGAATTCAATTGGTCACCCCGATCAAAGTGTGAGGAAACAACCTTCGAGAGGAGCTGGGTGTTTCGCGCGTTCAAGACAATGAGAAATTTTCGGTCACCTCAGAAGACGGCGAACATCTCGTTTTCGAATAACTTGTAATGAGAAACGCCAAACACGAACAGAGGCGATGGACGAGCGATGTCTAGAGACTGGACGTGCAGAGAGGGGATGGGAGCGGGAAAAGGGCAGAAGAGGCGGGGAAGAGCCGGTGGGAACCGGTCCCGACGCGCCTCCACCGTCGCCGCCGCAACACCGTCCGCGGCTTCCAAAACCGAGCCTCCCTCCCACACGGCGACTTCTGGGACGCCGCAGTGGACGAGGACACCTTGTCGTTTACGATAGCGAGTTTTTCATTCGAAGTTGATTTGCAAGGGAGGGTAGGGAAGTACTCAGTGAGTAGCGGACGGAGTGGCTAGTCGTAAGTGTCTCACAGCGAAAACATGTTAAAACTTTTGCATGCTACGTCGAAATAAAAAATGTAACATTAATGAGGCGACCAGAGATAAGAAGTCTTGAAGAATTTAGACGGCTATTTCAACCCACTTCTTGCAGTAAAAGCAGACGTAAATAAAAAGTAATTTTACGAAAATAATATTAAAGAATCTAGATTGAATATAACGGCATTGGTAGAAGTTTACTGACAACAATTTTAACCGAGAACAGGGAAATTCCTGTCATCTCATTTATCAAACTTTGGAATAATGCAATTTTTTTTTCAGTATCGAGAATTTTTCATATGCAATATTCAGGAAGCCTTCGTTCAAATTTACTGTACCAGAAACTCATGGAAATGTTGATTTAATTTAATGAACTTACCAGAACTTATCACATAATACAAATAAATGTACTCAGACGTATCAGAAAAGTGATAGCCTCCAGTTCTCATAAAACACAGATAACTCAGAAAACGGCCTATTTCATCCCCGGGCACCAAAGCCATCCTTCAGCTTGGACTCAAGGTCATGCAAGCGAATCCTTGTATCGTATCGCTATTCGATTTATGCCGCGCCGCGCATATCCCTAGTCCGGGCTCCGTCATAATTCCAACAGCCAATGACAGACGAATATATTTTTACGCCGAAGACTGACGTGACAACGTGTAGAGATGTGTACAAGTTGTTCGACTCCCATGACTGTCACGGTACACAATGAAAATAAAATTCTCTGGCATTGGCGCGACGATACATTCACAGCACACCGACCTCTATCGGGGGATCGAACTTATCGCCCTACTCGCAGATAAAGTCTGTATCCCATTAACATTTAAACACCGCTGTAGCGAAATTATTCGAGATATTGCGTAAATGCAGCGTGTAACTGTATATCGGTTTAATTTGGCGGTATATCCCGAAACGACTTGGTTCGTTGTTGCGCGTGCGCACTACAGACCCCCATGGAAATGCGCAAGGGAACTGCTGCCCCCCGCAAGTTGTTATCTCTCTGCTGTTAGTTGTATGTTCTACTCGTTTGAGGATACAGCGAGACAATGAGAAAAATCGCAACGACACAAAGCTCACCGAGAAAGTGGCGGTTGGTGAGAGAGGGAGATTTACACAGATGGAACGGATAAGGATTCACACCAGTTCATGGGTAAAAACAAACAAAATCACTGGTGTAGAACATAAAGAGTTAAAATCGTTTGTCACGATGATGGATGGTTAATTAACGGGTAATTAAAAAGCTACAACGTAGAATTACGAAGGTTTGAATCACGAATTTGAACATTTGAATTCTATAAAGCACGTCAGCATTTCGACAAGATCTAGCGATAATCCTCTTTCTGTCAGTCGGCTTTCGTCGAATGATGTAAATTAATGATAAAAAAGAACGGCATAACTTCACATGAGCTCTCGTGCTCCCAAAATTCTTTTTAGGAGAAAAATTATGGATACATTCGAGCATTCGATATAAAAGCATTGATAGGAAATTTGGCAAAGAGCCACATTTCTCCGATATACCTGCTTTTGGCACTTAAAGAGTGCATGTCCACGGAGAACATTATTTTAAAATAAGCGGGACAAAGAAACGCACGTCGTACTCTGGAATTGATACATTCCGATCAGCATCATTTTATTTGATGGAATACGTTGAATCCCTTGCATATCTCACACAGTTCTAAAATATCGATACCACTTTTAAAATATAATTATTGACATCTGAGTGAGAGGAGGCTCGTAATATGATTTCAGAGCATCAAAGGAAATATGAAGTCGGAGGAAAGGGATGCACCTGAGAAGTAATTTGATTTCCAATGCATTTTTATGATCCAGGCTCGAAATATATAAAGGGACATCTACATCAAAGTTTCAGAACTTATACTAACTAAACAGGTTACGAAACAATGCGAATTTCTCCGTCATGAACCATGAATGGGATTGAAGGTGAGTTACTTGCACAACACTCATCGATATTCCAATTGGAGACTCGAGTCTTGAACTCCGCATTCAGCACGCAAATTACTGGACAGTCAATGGCGATCATAAATGTACAGTATAAATGAGAAGCTGTAATGTGGCTATTAATCAATAAATCATACTTAAATACGTTTCGTTCATCATTATGGACTATTCGCTGTCTGAGACGATGCCAAATTTTAGAGGAATGCAACTTAACTTCGTTACTGGCACAATGTATTACGTGCCCAAAGTTTCCGGGCAGCACACTGAATAACATTGAGCGTGACGGGTGTATTGAATTTGTAAACACTTAAACGATGAACTACAGTTTACCAGAATATTTTCAATGGACACAACTCTTGAGAGTTAATGGAAGGATTCTGTAATGTTATTTCGTTACACAATCGTATCACCTTTGAGCACAGACAATTGAAATGTTTTACACAATAATGCATAAAAAGACAGAAAAGAGAAAAAAAGAACGTGGAAAAATCACTCTACCCTCTGGGAGCTCGCAAGATCCGAAAGCAAGTATTTTCTTATATTTTCTGCAGCTTATCCTACAATGAATTTGCTTCCGAAAATCAAAATCAGTCACTCTAGGTGTTTTTACAACTTAGATATTTTGTTTTGAATATGTTTCGTTTGTAAGTCACCGAATAACATTCCCAACTGTACAATCAATTAGTTCATTAAATAAACTTCAGACGTTTTTCTAACAAACACGTGAATTGGAGTGAATAAAAATAATACACAACAACACGACTAAAAAGAGAAGAAAAACAAGAGTATATTAAAATATTTCGTCTGTGTTCGTCAAAAATAAATCAAAATCGAAGAGGACGGAGCCTAGTAAATATCCCATGAATATTCATTAGAACACTTCCCGAGTCCAAGAAGCAGCTCTGTAGCAGCGTCCAGGATGCCGGGAGTGACGGCACTAGAACTTCGTTCCAGGTTCCTCCCCTCACTGCGGTCCAGCGCTGGTCAGCAACGTACATCCGACGGACGGACGCTCGGCCCCCGACCCCACAGTCCGGGCACGCGTCACCACACACTTTCCACGGTGCAGAGAAATTCCAGCCGTCCATCCACCGGCCAGCAGCCCACCGCCCCAACAACCGCCCGCCCGACCACCCTCCGGCTCGAGCCTCCCCAGACCGGGAAAGACGACGAGGCCGGCAGCGGCGAAGGCCAGTTCGGGCGGCGTACGCGCTCCTAGATCCGCTCCCCAGGCATCGTCCAAAATTAATAAGCATCTTCCTGGATCCCCTCGGTTCCAACCGACCCCGCAGTGTTTGCTTCCCGTCTTGCCACCGACAGATCGATGCGTCGGTCCTCCTCGTCGTCTTGAGAGGTGCGGTCTGCTCTCAGAATATCGACGTGTCCCTCCGACAGACCGCGTCCCGTCCCTTTGCAACGCCGTACACGCGTTCTTTTCGACAGTGACGTGTCCGCCACAACGCACTTACAACGAGGATACATAAAACATGACCGGGGCCTCCGGAGGAACGTATCTCGTACGTCACAGGCGTGGAGAGGAAACGGCGCTGTGCATTCGCTGGGACAACGCTCGCAATTCAACGAAAGTATTAAAATGTATCGAGTTGAATTTTCAATGACAGGCGAGTGCGGTTCGTGTTTCTCGTCGGAGGCGTGTCCCGCTCGCCTTCGGCCAGTCCGCTGCCTCCGCGCCACTTCGCTGCTCCAGCCTGTCTGACCAAGTCGGCGGTCCTGATTCGAGCAGATACCATCCGAGTTACTTCTGCTCTCCGATACATCGGAAATTCCTCTCATCTATCTTTCTTGTTTTTGAACACAAGTTACGAAGTACTAGAGGTGGTCAGAAATATCACCATGTAACTGGCGCTTGGCTCTTCACATATAATGCAAGAGTGGCAGAAAAAGCATTGATTCCCAAATCACATTATCTAATTGTATGAGAAAACTCGATTTGTCTTTAGAATACTACTTCTTGAGAAAACAAGAGTAATTGATGAGACAAAATTCACATACATTATAATAGTTAATTCCGAAATTAATTAACTAGGAGAAAGGCAAGAAGAACTCTGATCACACAAATCAAGGTTTCCACCATCTCCAACCACTATTATCGCTCGATTATTTCGTTCAAAATTTTTTACAATGTAGTTTAGATACGATTTCGAAAAAATAGTGATTCTGGATAAAGTAGCAAAATTGAACCACGTTATTAAATTCACGTTTTCTACAACCACTTCATTGAATTCTTTGTCCTCAGCCATCAGATCAAAAATATTTATTAAAAATTCAGTTGCGACGTAGTAAATAACTTTCATATAAATACTTGTTCCACTAAATCAGATACATAAACATATTTGGCAGCTTCCATAGACTATTTTGATGTTCAAGAATCAATAACGAACACAAAGAAATGTTTACAGGGCAGTAAAATTGATTATAGCGAATAACTGATTGAAAGCAAACGAAATGGTTCAGAACTACCACGAGATGCGAAAAACGAGAATAAATCTCCACGTCAATGCAAAGTTACAGTCCATTGTTCGCGAAGTGGAATGTGAATTTCGGTACACAGAGTGGTTAGGATAGCAAAATAGCATCAATGGTATTCTGTTGCAATTGAATGAACAAACAAAAAACAAATTTATTATTTTCCTTTACAAGTTATGCGTCCTACACTTGTGGTGCTAACATTAATCATTTCAACCATTTTAGGCAAAAAATATTTGATACTAATAACAATCAATTCATAAATATAAAACTTAAAGGGAATTAATATCTAAAAATATTCTAACATTACTGAGATATGTTAAGTTTCGTTACCAATTTCATTTAGGAAAGGAACATATAGGAATGCTTTATATTCAGTCAATCAGTATCGAAAGACATTTATTTCGTTAATTGAGCAGAAGAGGGGATACTTCCTTCAAAAATACTTTTCCCCGCGAGTTAACTACTGCACCTTCGTGCTGCTTTCAAGACATGGCTTTCTTCAGTCTTTTTGAAGGCGTACAATACCGTAATAATAATAATAATAAAAACAATAAACCAAGTTTCTTTTACGTGGCGAGGCCCAAGCCATCTGACCTGCTCTTCCACCTAATACTACTTCTTGAATAATGATTACATAAATGAATAATAATAATAATAATAATAATACCAATAACAGACTCAAAAGTGAGTCAAACAGAGCTATTGTGAGTCACGAAGAAATTGTTTTTGCTGACATGATAATGATAACTGTATTTAGTCCTACGTTTCTTCGGTGAAGATATTAATAAAGCATATGACATATTACTAAAACTTTTAACAATAAAAAAATATTGCGCACAAAATTACTGGCAATAGAATGGTGTCGAAAGGTTTGCGAAATTCATCAGTACATCATGCAGGATATTTTTATCGATGGGCACGTTGCAGTAGCCAAACCATGGGGATGGGAAATTTCTCTCCAATCGGCGGAGCCACCTACCACCCTCCAGTGGACAAGGCACCCGCCCGTGGGCGAAGCGAAGTGCGTGGCGTTCGGCCCTGACCGTGCCCACGGCGACACGCCTTCGCCCGTTGGCGCTCCGCCAGCTGCTTTCCACCCTCACTCCTCCAGTGACGCCGGCCCTCCACGGCAGCGACGCGCACGCGTTTCGCAGCCGCATGATTCATTTCGCACGCGACTGCGGGAGAGCGCGCGCGAGGCGCGTCGGCGGCGCAAGGAGGAGGAGTCGGCAATAAAGCACGGGGACACACTGCGATCGATATTCGAGAGGGAAAACACAGAGGGGTGCCGCCCACGCTTCACCCGCGGCTGGTCGCCGAAGACGCCGTAACACTGCCATGCAGCCAGCGCGCCCTCCACTCCGCCGCAGGCACGCGTTGATCAATACCCGTGACACGCGCCTCTGCGTATCAGCCGCCGCCGCCGAGCACGTCCTCTCTGCTCCCGTCCCCGCGCCGGAGGTAGTAGCACTTCTTACATAACGACGTCAACGCAGGCTCCGATTAAAGGAGCAGGGGTTATCATCCGACGGCGGAAGCTGCAATTTGGTTATTGGAAAGGTGATGCTTCGTCAGGGTATTTAGGTGGCAGAACGACAGCTACTCGCGAACGGGAGCTTTTGATTTTTATCGCAAAAAGCTTACCGTAACCGTGGGGATTGGGTCTCAGGTTAAACCGCCTCTTCGTTAAAATGTTTAGAAACACTGTTTATGCAAGTAGACGTTGATTATCTCCACAAAGACCAGACAATGACACGTGATGCATATATATTTTTAAAACAAATCAAGTAGACAGAAAGAAGGAAAATATCACGCTTGATACAAAATATTCCGTAAAATTTAACCTTGAAAATATATTTTCGCCCTGGAATGTGAACCTCTATTCCAGTTGTCGTATGTCGAGAAATGTCTAGACTAAGGGAAAAAAACACGCAGGGAAAATAGCATGCCTTGAATCTCTCAGACCTGTGTTTAGACGTGCACCGATACAAATCAGAGCACTTTAAGCACTGATATTAGGAAAACGGGCTGAGAACTATGATTAAGAAAAGAATCATGAATGCTGCAAAACTAACTCACGTAAGACAACTACTAAAAGGTATTGATAGTGGTTAGCGGACAATTCTCACTTTCCAACGGTGTAAAAGAAAGTCTGTCATTAATTACTAATTACAGCCATATTACTTTTTTATATGAAGGAAGAATAAGAACATTTCTGTATAAGGGTACTCTACCTTTAAATATTCGATCTTCGTCGGTATCGCACTCATAATTATCGACGTTTTCAGAGAAAGTTTTAGAAAGTTGATAAAACTATTTCAAACGGTAATTTTACAATTATAATGCAATAGCGAAACATAAGTCAAAAAAATAGTTTACCATGCGTAGGAGTTAATTTACCGCAAGTGATCTTCAACATTTTTTGACGTTATTTCAATTTCTTGGTTAACATGTTTTTTTTCTAATTTCCAGAGGGTCTCAGACCGCACTTTTACACATACTAGTTCTTCGTCATCAAAATCTTATGTATCTAAATTTCCTTCTCTTATCTCTGACATCTCTCTCTCTCTTTCCTCCAGACCCACAATAACCAACGCCTCCACCAAGCTTTTTTCTCCATTTACTCCGGCATCCTAGCCAAATGTCTTGCTTCATTTGTCATTCAAACTACTTTCCTCCCCTCATGGGCAGCAACACCATCTCGCCAAAATTCATCTCCTATTGCAACACTCCTCATACTGCAAGTATCATCTTCTTTCCATAACATCTCCTCCTTCACTTCCGCCAACTTCGTCAGCAGTCTGCATAATATTACCCTCCGTATATGCTATCCTATACTCTACTTCCACCATGAAGCGCTGATTCCTCATCTTCCATTTCCCCCGATGCGTCCTCTTGCAGTTGCGCGTTCCACTGCGCTGTTAGCTCTTCCATCGCCTGCAGCAAGCCTCCATCGCTTCCCGCGCTCTATCTCTCGGCTAGCGGCGGCGGCGGCTGCAGTAGCAGCGCAGGGCCTCTTTTCCTCCAGGGAGCTCGACGACGCGACCTAAGCACGACTCCGCCCAATTCCCTCCCTGGGCGACGGGATTATCCGCGGTGTTTCCCGCCGAGGCCTGCCTTTTTCGGAGGATAAGGAAACGCCGCTCTGAGAGTCCCCTTGCGCTACTCCTCATCCCTCTCTCCCTCTCTCCCTCTCACACACCAGTGACACAGCCCTCGCCGAAGACGCTGACCTCACCGGTCGTTGCCTATTACGCTCTGTTGTGCTCCACCCCCTCCCCGCCACCCGCATTCGCGACGCTTCGCTCCGATATCGAAAAATCCCGCAGCATCGAAATCATCTCATTACTGCCCGAAAAATGTGCTTGTAGTCGGGGCGATTAGTTGAAATGTAATTAAGTGTTCCCGGAATGCTAAGCGCGCACCGCCTCTTCCCTCCACCCACCGCCTTGGCAAAGGAGGGGGTATGCGCCGCTCTGGCACCCACTCAAAAATGCGACGATCGGTCACCGAGGCGAGCCACACCATATCCCACGAGTTTCGCGGCAGGGTGGATAATAAAGCGGAACCCACTTATCATTCTACTCGCTTTCTTGTTATTGTTTCCTCGGTCGACCAGGCGCGGAGTTCAACCTGTGGAGAAGATCTGAGAAAGAGCTAAGCCCGACGGGCAGCATTCTCAGACGTCATATCCTGTTTGCCGCTCGATTCCCGACATCTAAACCGGGTTTTGAATCCACCCCGAGAAACGCTTTCGGAATTCTGCGCAACGTGGGATTTGGCGTTGACGCGAGGCAGGGTGAAGGAGCCCTCGGCGAGCGGTGCGAAACGATTCCCTTATCCCGACGATTCCGGCGAGGGTGGCGAGACTCCGGAGAAAGAAAGAACGAGGGGTGAGCCTCCACAGGCAGGCAGAAGGATGGATCCGCGCTTTCTTCGCCGCCAGCTCCACAACGAATCAACCCAAATGGAATAAATTACCTCCCGAACAAAAAGGATATGTTCCCAGTTTAAAATTTTGTATGCGTTCATGACACATTTAAGAATTTCCAATAAAAATACGCATGCATTGAAACGGGTGTATGAACAGTTTTAACATACAAAGGACCATAGACAAGTATTAAACACACAACTTCTTAGCTAAGTTCGTACACACGAGGATTCACTAAAAAAAACTTTTTAAACAAATATTAAGAAAAAAAATTACCGGCCACAATGATACCAATAGTGCACGGTTACCGTGACTTCAAAAGCTTTCACTACCCACCATTTATGAATCGCAGCATCAACATAACTTAGAACCAGCGATTCAAAGAACGCCCGGCGTCAACTAGGGCGCCGCAGTCGCCGAAGAGTAAATGTATCTCACCATGTTCTCTGCCGCGTCGCTGGAAGGCACGAATCGCCGGCGGTGGATCCCGCTCCCTCGTCAAGACAAGCTTCCCTCGGGCGAAGGGACTACACCCCGCTTCGCGAAGGGAAAAGAGAACGCAGCACCATGCGGGGGAGAAGCGGGGGAGAAGCGGGTGGGAACGACGCCAAAAGATAGAGGAAACATGTCAAGGAAAGAGGAGGTTAAGGAGCTGTCCGATATAACCGAGGAGATGAGAACAATCAGAGGAGAAAAAGGTAAGTTGAGCTACACCGATTGTGTGAGTAGAAACTGAAGAAAGCGGAAAAGGATGAGAATATGAGGATAAGATTACGAGCTCAGTTGAGGCACACATACGAGAAGATGAGCATAAACAACGGAAATAATTACGACAAAAGTAATAATGCGAAAGTAAGTGATGAACCATGTCGTCAAGGGAAGCGCAACGAAAGAATCGAAAGGTTTTCTGATGGAATTTTGAATAGTACAGACTCCAGCAAATATAACGAACCACTCAAATACGGAAGACAATCTGCGGCCACGGAAAAAATAAATATTGGAAGAAAGTGGTGAGAAGAACGCCACGCAAGAGAAACAACATGACAAAAACAATGATACTTGATAGGGGAATCTGCTAGAGAAGGACAGGGTGAAGGCTCGCAAAAGGACGTGGAAGGAAGCAAGTGTGCGACAGACAGTGGTGAATGGAACCGCACGGAGGCGTGTGGAGATAAGGCTTGCGGGGAAACGTGAGGCAAGAGGAGGGTGCGCCGTCACGCGGGGGCTCCCTCGGCCAGCAGCGATGAAATGTCTGCTTACCCTTCCACATCAATCCCGCGTCGTTACCATGGTAACCGCACATAAATATCAGTCGCTGACGCCGCACAGTAGCCTAAATACATATGCTTCAGAGCAAAACGTTCATGACACTACAATATTTATAGATAGGACGGTATTCTTCAAAGATTTGGTACAAGTCGTCAAATAACATATCATTGAAATATTTTCAGAGAAAAAATAATCGATTTTTTTCTTTTTGCACGTTATTCGATATCTAACACTTAATAAAAAAGTAAGTAAAACTCAAAAACAATAAATGGTTACATTATTAAATATAACTGTTCCATCAAACTGAATTCCATTTTCACGGTATTTCTTTCTTTGAAAGAACAGTCCAGTTTCAACGAGAGAAACAATCGGGATGCAAGAAAATTGCACATTTCTAACAAATTCGTCTTAGTGGTAGATGTTTATGTTATCCACTTAAAGTCTCACGACATTTTCAATTGATTATCCTCGCCTTACGAACCTACATGTCTCAATTAGAGTTAATGAGAAAAAAGAATTGGGATCACTTAGAAAAGAAAGTGATGGATCCAGCTGGTTCAGCATTCCTCGCTTCTACGAGTTATTCTCCAATTATGATTTTTCTTTGAGAACAGCACCTATTATTCTGTCATTAAGAATTGAAGATGTATTCCAACGAGGAACTCAGGAACTATATTATTAAATATTCAGATTCATAGAAAATATTTAAAAGCTTTTCTTAAGTACATAGCTTTTATTGAATTTTCGAAGAACTGCTTCATCATTCGCGAATGCACAGTCTAGAAAAATGAACCGATAAAACCGCGTATCATAGACAGTTACTTTCGAGATGCAACACTCAATAAGAAATAATACTAACAATATTATAATGTTTTCGGTATCGACTCCGGTTGCAAACCAAAGCGTGAAGAGACCACAAGGTACGAGCAGAGAGCGTGGGGAGAGGGCAAAAATGATACCAAAGTGCCTGTTTAAGAGAAGGGGTACTTCATACACTGCCCAGAGACCCCCACTCATACGCCTGTAGTTCCTCGCACAGTTGCCATTCCATTGAAGGCTCGGAAATGTTTTTTAAACGGCACGACAGACATGAGCTAATCACTTTCACTCAACCAAAGCTTCCCAGTTTTAAGTAAACATCCGACGCTGCAGCGGCCGGCTGATGCTCTCACAATCGTTTTCATAATAAACTCGGCACTAGGAAAACAGTATAAAAATTGCGACGAGAGGAGTCTGCTCGTGATTATAGAGACAACTAACGCTGCGCGATGGATTACATTCCATACCATTTACAGCATTCCTGGAGAGACTACACGAAACAGCGCTTGGCAGTCTTAATCACGTGTCTGGTACTGCGCTACATCGCTAAATTACCCCTCGTCGCCACTTAATTTCTTTCTTTGTTTCGGTACGCTTTCGTGAGATGAAACGTAGCCACATGACTGCACGGCGCAACGCGGCGTTCCTGCTCCAGATGATGCTGGTGCTTCGCGTTCGCTCTTTCACTCGCTCCCTCTTCTTCTGAGGAAACGTGCAAATGTGAAATTCGCGTCCGGCCCTTCGCGCTTTCCCGGCTCCCTCGTTGCTGCGGGGTTCCCCTCGGCGGCGTCTGGCGCCCTCGCCACTTCGCCTCGCCCTTCCTCCTCGCCACCGTCTTCCGCCGCGCCCCTCGCCGACGAAGGCGTTGCCTCGCGGGGGACGCTGTCGGCCTTCCTCTCCTCCCGAGGGCGAACTTTCCACGAATTTCCTTCTTTACCCTCCGGCCCTCGTTACGCGGCTTCCAGTTGTCCGCACAATACTGGGCGACTACAACCGATACAAAAAAGTTGGGCAAAGCGCCGCGGTGGATGACAGAAGGTGGCACGGGAAGGAGGAGGAGGAGGAGGAGGAGGAGGCGAAGATGTCGTCGGAGAACAGAGTGTGGGGGCGCAGCGTGCGACGAAAAAGGAAAAGGCGGAGACCAGAACTCTACACGGAAGCTGGGAGATACCGTTCATGAAGAACAGGGGAGAACCAGGTGAGATTTCCTTAAGATATTGTGTCGTTGCTTCTAAGAAAGTTTTTGTGTCCCCACATTTGCCAGGTTAAGGGGCAATTTCCTTCCGATGAAAAGCACGAAGAATACTAACCTTCCTTAGAACCTTTCGGAATCGTGTTCATCAAAATATAATCGTAATTTCTACGAAGGGTCCTTCTGTAGTTTAGGGACAATACAGACAGGGGATAATGGTCTGTTATTATGGAGGGCAACAGGCAAAACAAATGTCACTCTGTTAAGGATAATACTTATCGCAGATACTACACCCAACGCAGATGTTTACGCTGCTCAAGTCGAGAAATCGCATCCATCTCGTGATAACTCTTGATTGCTCTATTCCCCTATTTCTTCCAATGTACACGACCACTACGCTCTAGCTACGCGTACAAACAAGTAAATCTGCAAGGATCTCACGCCAAGATCGATGAGGAGAATTTCCCGTCAGCCCTCCTCCTTCGCGTGAGCGGTGGCAGCGTCGGCGGCCACTGGAGGCCTCCGCAGCTCTACGCAGAGCACCCACCCCGTCATCCCGACCTCACCTCAACCCTGCCCGCACCACGCCCCGCCACCGTCATCTCGAGACCCGTGAGACCACACCGCACACGCGCCACCGCCTCCCACCTCTGAACAGGACAAATGGCTGGCCGTACTTCGGTACTTAGGGTTTCCCCTCATTAGAGCGGGGCACGCCCGCCACTCCCCGCGGATCCCCACCCGTCGCTCCCCGCCGCGCCGCAACTAAGAGAAAATGACTGCCATCCGTCTGAGCAGCGTCGCTCGGGCGCCGAGAATGCAAAGCGGGCCGCCGCCTGCCTGTGATGAAGTGCGTTTTATATCTTACATTTGCAGACCGACTTTTATATCTCGCTTTCTTCTCGACCTCCTTTTCCCGCGGCGTTCCGTTGCCGGGATCCCCGCGATGCCCCGCGTGCATCCGCATTTCGCCTGGCAGCTTGTCCGTTGACAACAATACCTAAGAGCTCTTAAAATGCCTCCAAAGACGCTCGTAAATCAAAGGGAGCGGAGAAAGCACGCGCAACCCACGGCGATACGAGGATGCGGAGAGATACAGAAAATTCGAGCAAGTCGCAGCACTCAGATTTATCGAGAAACTGATTATCGCGACGTTCTCGTAAGCCTCACTTTCGCATGTTTATTCTTGTTAACTCGTTTAAGTACCCCTTCTTTCAACCAATGATTCCGAAACCAGGCGCAATAGAACTCATCCCAACAGAACAGCCACTGAAGTTTGAATGTAATAATCCTCGGTATAAAGATACTCAATGCTTTCATAACCTGAAAGACTACGAGAGTACTTACTACTGCCCTGAGCGATCAAATCTACAATCGTAGTGTGGTCACCATCGAAGCGCTGAAGATACTGAATGTGTGGAAAGTACAGATCATAACTGATGATATTTATTATTAATATTATTTTACCAGAGATAAGAGATAATATGCCTCAAAAATTAAATCTTTTAACTAAACCGTACATTTTGCGAAGATTTTTTTCCTACAGTTTTCTCTTGATTTACAGGGTTCCGTTCTTCTCGAAATTGTCACAAAAGTAATAAATAATTTACGCAATATACGATTCGATGAAATACGTACAGAAAAATGTTCGTAAATTCGTGAAATAGGAATCATGATCCATGAGACGGATAACAGTGACCGTGGAGAGAGACAAGGATGAATGACGTGAATCATAGTGAACCTCGGACTCAGCTCTTTAATGTCAAATATCAGACGACTCATGGCGAAAGACAGCACTGGGAAAGAGGGAAGATGGGATTTCAGCGCGTGCCGCCGATGCACAAAAGGTTACCACAAGACTATTCAGTTATGCAATCAGAGGATGCTGCAAGCAACTAGAAAAGCGAAGGAAGGACCGACGGAGGAGGTGAAACAAAGAGGCAGATTTGAAGGAGTTCTACAAGAAAGACGGAGAAACGAAGACAAGATATGGAAAATTCAGACGAAGACGAAGAGCACGAAAACAAAACGAAAAAGAAACAAGTGAACACAGGACAAGGAACTACAAAGAATGGCAAGTAAAGGTCTCAAAAAAGAACCAAACAAAACGACTCGTGGTTGGAGTAAATATAGTGAATAAAAAAAGATACTTCGACACGACAGTATAAGAGTGATAAGGGACGAACGATTAACGAACAAGAAAGAAATATGGTTCAAGTTGAACGACAGAAGTCCTTAGAATAAGAGAGGTCAATGTGAAAGAAGTAGGTCGAAGCGAGTAGGATGATGTTAAAGACGCCAGCGTATACCTAGTCGCCTTCATCCAAGCGCTTCATCCACTTGCGTAGCGACTGATAAGCATCCCGATGCCTCCCATGATGATACTGTGTTGACTTTCGCTCTCAAGCACCACAGTGTGAATCACCCACGCATCAGCCCGCATCGTGCGAAAGGACGCTTTAAGCAGGCATCACTTCGCATGCTGGCGGAGATCTGAAGAGATCTGGAGAGTAAGCAGACTTTGATACGCCCATGGCGGCGTCTGGGAAAGCTGCGGATTATCATTATTAAGGCTTCTGATTACCCGTGTAAAGCTAGTAGACGTGTCGTAAGTTTCCCGGTTCGTAGAATCATGTATTCGTATGACTAAAAACGGACAAACGCCAAGAAAAAATTTTCACATTTTAACTAACGGAATGAAGAAAAAAATATAAACGTGCCGATATTTTTAATAATGTTAATTAATTTATTCATTCATTCAAACTCCAAAATGAAGTACAGGTTAAAACGTATTCGTTACTTCACAGTATGTGCTTTTAATATATCAATGCGTGGTCAATTTTTTGACTCTTTTCCTTTCTATACTTCTGCACGTACATAAATACCTCCAACATTTATTACAAGTATTTTGTAGGTATTTAAAAACTTAACAAAGCTGCACAATACACTTTTAAACTCTAAATATGAATTCTCTAAGTTCATCTCTACACCTTCACTTTTTTCCGTATTATCTTTCACAAAAGTAATAACGTGTCAGACAAAATATATTCAACTAAAAACACGACTTCAATAAAAACATTTTTTGTATCTTGAAATTAAAATATGATGCGTACTTATTTAACTAGATACGTAGAAATCTTTCCCGTTTCCTTTCAAAGAAAACGAAAGAAAATAGGTTATGTACTTATTGGACAATAAAAATTGCTAATTAATTAATATTTGACTGAAAATAAGGAGCTTAAAATTCGAGCAATCCTTAATAAATGCGAAGTTCACCTACATGTACAGATGTCAACTAAAATATTTACATTCGATGCGAACATTCTTTTAAAACCTTCAATGTGCAGCACATTTGCATTAATCTGAGAAAAAGTATAACTACCATTTGGACAAGAATAAATATAGTTCGCACAACCCATCCTTCTTCAAAGACCCTCAACAACTATGGCTAAGTTCCGAAATTAAGTTCCTAAGTCACGCGTCATCTCCCCGAGCAGAACACCGGCTTGAACGTCGGCACGCCGCTGAAAAACGCGAAGAATCCGTGAACCCTTCGTCAGACGAGGGTGCCGATGAACCATCGACCATGCCCTTCTCCCGAGAGCCAAGACAAGAAGAAAGCAGAAAAGAAATACGGGAAACCCGAAGGGTCCGCCCTGCGTAACATTCACCTGCCTGACGGAGCACGACAAAAGCGGAAGCCGTACGCGCCGTCAAGAAAACCAAGCGTGGGCGGAGTGGGGTCGAGGCGGGGAGGTAGCATAATACGCAACGATAAGGGACAACGACTCCTCGTCCCCACCGCGGGCCCTCGGAACTCGCCGCCGGGGAGATACGTCCCTTTTCAGAGGAAAACCACACTTTCCAGCAGCGATGGAAGAGGGAAACAAGAGGCACCGCCTCACTCAGTGACCGAATGAAACGTTCCTTTGGCCAGAAGAGCATAATAAGTTAAAGCAAGAACGACGACTCCTCTCCTCTTCCATCAAGGTAGCGGCTCCACCTCCGCAGAGGTTGTATCGGCGAGGAGAAGCACGCACCCGGCTGCAGCAAGGCGGGGAGATGGTTAAACCACATCACAGCAAATGAGATCATCTCCCCTCCTCTCCTCCAGAGCAGCGGGAAGCGGGTCGTCGAGAAGAGGAACCTTTTGAGAGGAAAACCACGACGGAGTCTGGTAGGACGAGAACATCACATCGTAGACTCTACTATAAAGCACGACGCCAAAATCAGCCTCACTTCACTGTCCGTGCGAAGACAACAGTGTCGTTAAAGAAACCCTAGGCAGTGACTCGCGAGGTGGTCGGCGCCGCAGGGACTTCGTGTCTCTTCGGAGGACAACGGGGAAAAGAGGGGTCTGCCTTTGGAGAGAGAGAATCAGCCCCCGAAAGGTCCTCCAGCTCACTGGCGCCGGCCCTTACTTGCGCGTCCTCGGAAAATATGCGAACTATACATATTGATTCCCTCGCCCCTCGTGTTCACAAGTGCGAGGCTCCGAAGAACGAGGAGGATAGTGGAATTAGTTCCCTCCAACAGGCGACAGGGAAGAAGCGACCGGCACAACAAAGGCTGAAGAGAATTCTTTACTTCTCGCGATGATTTAACAGGAAGTAAAGGAACTTCTACTACGGGGATTGATCCCGTGTAAATTATTTTCTTGAGAGTTGAAGAACAATATGAAATTTTCGTTGCATACAACAAAATTTTTCCAACGCACGATCGAATGTTGGAAACTGAAAAGTGTGCAAATACAGAAGGGACAATTTAGCGGGTTTTTACCTATATAGGCTTTTTAAAAAAGTATTCAAANACGTTATTTATTTTTTCGGGAATCTGGTCACTTTGTACTGTCAATTCTGTCCATACCATTCGGTGATATTGACACCCTTCACACAACGAACAGTCGAATGATCGAATGTTGGAAACTGAAAAGTGTGCAAATACAGAAGGGACAATTTAGCGGGTTTTTACCTATATAGGCTTTTTAAAAAAGTATTCAAACATTTTCTTAGCAGAGGGAAGACTCAGTTCAATGAATCACTCATATCAAACAACTAATTTTCACATTTTAATACACAACTTCCGAGCATCTGCTCGTAGAGGAAATCTGCCGGAGAAAGCCAGGTGGAAGTGGTGTACGGGCTTCGGAAGTCAAGGTGGGTGATGTAGAGGTAGCAAACCTGTGACCATAGCAGAAAACCCGGGTTCGGGTCCCGATCCGTCGCCATTATAACCTGACCGTAGATAATGCAACCAATTTTCAGATTTTTCTGAAGATCCATATTGGGAAATAAGTCATTCTATACGATGACAAAATAAGGAATATGGATTAAAGGAACAGTCGGGTAGACAAAGGTGAAGAATCCCTTGTCTCGAACACCAAAACGAGAAAATATACTTCCATGACAATTTCACAAAGAACCTTTGCATGATATTCTCTCTCTCCCCTGTTATTCAGCGATGCATGGAACCTCGCACACCTCCCCTTCGTTCACCACCAATGCAACACGGTCCCTCAAGTGCTGCGGCGTCAATATTCTCGACGCATGGAATAACGACAGGGGAGTGTCTTCATTCGCGCCACCTGTCACCTCGGCGAGCAGTAATACGAAGACAATTTCCGGCTTATTATAATTCCACCGCCCCAATCAACTAATGCTGAGAAGGACTCCGGAATGGCGACATACACACTAAAACGAATGATGCCACACACCTCAAGTTTATTGGAAACATTGTTATCCTTCCTAAACCAGTGGTCGGTCACCGGTGGTTCGTGAGAAAAATTTCGATGGTCCTCAGAATAATATGGATATAAATCGCAATATTTTATTGTCTGTTGAAGAAACTTTGACATAAATATTACATAGTTAAATATTTCTAATCTTATTTGTAAAACAGGTGAAGAATAAAATTTTTTTAAAATTATCTGTCGTAATCGATATGTAATCAGTTGTGCAAGATCTATATCCAGGACAGGAACACGTAACACCCTCTTAAGATTTTGTTGTATCAACTGAATAAACTTTTTTGATGAAATATTTTACAATTCTCCCTCGATTAAAAATCATTTTAGCTTTATTTTCACATGTTCATTTGTCCTGTTGTTATGTTTTGTACCACCTGACGACGACTTCAAACGAATGTCGAAACGTTGTGAGCTTTTAATCATAAAATGTATACTGCTCGACCGTAAGTCTTGAATTATTTATTTGGTTTTGTTAAATTAAGTTGGTGCATTTCAATTTTTTAATAATTGAAATCCATGCAAATATCATGTGTTATTATTTGACTGACGCATTAACCCTAAAAAATATTGAGCGGTCATCAGAATTTAAAACGGCACATTAATGGTGCGTGAATTTCGAAAGGTCGTGGTTAATCGACACACTGACATTGAAAAGGTAGTGAGTGCCAAAATTTTCGAAATTTCACTTCTTGTCACGAAAACATCGTTCGTTCCAAGAAATTGCATTTGTACCAAGGTGAGTACATTTTTCAGCTCTGGAAGTGGTAAATAATGTCAAGAGTTGGCGCTGGTGGTACCACCATCAGAATTGGCTTTGAGAACAAGGCAAGTGCCAAAGGATGCGTACAACTAAGCGATATTTGAAACCCATTGCCCATTGTATGTCATATATAAATTTTAAGAAACTTTTCAATGAAACAAAAACAATTATATTTATCTATCGAAAGATAAAGAAATTTTATAGATTAAATGACTTAAGATATTCCTCCACTGTTCATAAAAATTCTTTCCTTCTGTTTTTATTATTATTATTATTTTCATTATTATTATTATTATTATTATTATTATTTGCAGTTAACTCCTTTTATTGTCGACGATTCATGATCTCGCATTTTCTAAGTTTTGGAAACGAATCAATAACATTTCATGCAACCATTAGTAGTGTTGAAGAATTTTCTCGTCAAAACGACTACCTGCCTCTGAAATTTAACGAGTATCGACCGATAAGAACAATCATTAGGGGTGTGCCCGATGAGCACGCTACCTCCCAGGACAGACATCGTTCTAAATAAATACATACATGCTCTTATATTGCAATTAACATGTCATCGTAAAGTATAAGCTAAAAGAATTCAATCTGAAAAATATTACGTACCCAGTTCAATGAGAGAAATTTTTTGTGTCACTAGAAAAAATTATACAACGCGGCAAAGTTGTTTCTATTGATATACGACGTAACTGCAAGAATGAGAGAAGATAGACGAAAGTATTCAAAGAACATTCGCAATTCTAGTAAGAAAAAATCGCTTAATTAGGAGACGTAATTATTTTATCCAGGGTCTTGGAGATAGGATTCCTTAATTACAAGAGTGGAAAACAAAGATCCACATTCCTGACGGACATCATTAACGTGAAGCAGTCAAGCAATTAGCTGTTTTCGAAATCTACCGTTCTTCCTGCGATCCAAGAAGAAATTAGCGTAAGTCGCACGTAGGTTTCAGTCCGTAAGTGAAACACACTGCCAAGATCCGACGAGCCCCCGCGGACTGGCTTCGCGAGTGAACTGGCCAGCTCCCAAAAGTACGCCATCAAACGCACTCGCCTTCCGACAATCTCAGCAATTTCATATGCAAAATTTTCTTTCGAGAGAAGTGAGCTCGTTTGCACTTTGATCTCGCGGTCGGGGCGTGGAGACCCAGTGCAATGGAATTAAAAGACTTGGTCCTGAGGAAGCTGCAGGACGGCGAAGAACGGAGACGCGTAATGAGATAAGAGTAAACCGAAAATTGGCGAATTAGTTTAAGTAGCAACGCATTTCTACAAGGAACAGATGCAAATATACATACTACGTTAAGAACGAATTTAAAAGAGTAATTTTCTTCAAAAGATACATCTACAACAGTAATGCAATATTATTTCTCTATAGAAATGTTCTCAGTGTCGCATGCTTAAAATGCAAAACTAATAGAAACAACTCAAATAGTTTACAAAGTGGGCTCTTTGGGTTTCAGGCAAAATAATATGACAAACCAAATGATAACAACAAATTCCGATTGTAATAGTAGGATCGTACAATTTAAAAAAATTCTTCAACTTCACGTTTCACTACAAATTTACATGCTATTTATATTATAAAATTATCCAATCTTATTCATGTTTATAATTCCCGTGAAAGTAATTTGAAAAACGATAAAAGCATTGGTCAAAATAATACCTAGCAGAAGAAAAAAAGAGTACAAAGCAAAGTCTCGTTTCAACTCGTAAGCATTCCGGACATTGCTCTTTTGGGCAGCGAAACACCCGGCGATACATTCCCGTGCACCATGGACTGCTGCAGCAGGTCATCCAAGAATTCCCTCCGGCAGCAAGTGGCCAGTGACGCGGGCGGCACTTGGACAACGGAAGGGTGAGGAAGGGCCAGGACTTGTGACGGAAATCGAAGTGACGAGATGTCGAGAAGACTCCGCCACGCTGCCACCCTTCCTCGCAGTACACTGGGCGAAATCCACATTTCCTGGCACGAAAGCTCCGCTTACCGTTTGGAAATACAGACGCGCGCTTAAATTTGCCGCCACTTCGAAGTTTGTGGTTTATTTAAATTCTTAGCACAGTTTTGTCTACCTTTTCGAAATTAATTTCTGGTTGAAAATATGTAGGGACAAAATATTTTTTTAAAGTAAAAGTAAAAAGGAACGAAAAGAAGAATATAATAGACAATATAACGAAGGAAACAAATACTAACTAAATTTACTTTACTTCCTTTAAAAAATGCATATTAACTTGTTTTCAAAAGTACGGATATTTTTAAAGATCTACGAATTCAAACATCCTAAAATCGAGAAAATTTGTTATGTATGGTTAAGACAATATCATAGAGTTTGCCTCGAAGACATTATTTTGTCCCACAATAGTTTTATCTATGAAAAGTAAATAGTTAAAGAGAAGAGAGTAATAAAAAATACGCATCCACGAAGAACGGAATCAATCATTACAAAACCCAAAGCATTGCAGAAATAGTTTCTACGAATGAAACCCACTGTGCGGCACCGCAGCATCCCATCGCCAGGGAAAAGAGCCGCCCGCCAGCGCAACTTATCCGAGTTCAGAAGTTGAACGAGGAAGCGAAGTGATGTCCGGCGGCAGGCGGCTGCCGACGGCGGCGCTCCGGTGGCCTCCACACCACTCTTTCTCTTCGCCTCTCCCCATCCCTCCACACCACTGCCGATACGCGCGGGCCCGGCTACATGTAAGAGACTACCCTCCCTTTCAGAATCCAACCTTCCCACTTTCAGCAGTGTTCTCAATTTTAAAGGCGGACTTCCGTTCGATACCATCGATCTCAGAACAGAAATATGGCAACTTACGTGCGCCTCTCCTGTAACATATGTGTAATTCTCATCCACTATAGATGCGAATCCGTTTGTCTCGTTCTCTTCGATCCGCTCCTCGATGGAGTCAAGGCCCCTGAAAGAGACGTCTGATGCGCGGGATGTGTACGAGAACCCGGCAACTGAATGCCCGCGTGTTATTCCGGCAGTGAGAGCTGGAAATTCATTTACGGGCGATAATGTGGTTCGTTACGGTTCAGCGGTCGACTTCGCATTGAAGCCGGACCCGGGTCGGGGCCCGTGCACGAGTCGCCTGAATTTGGAGCTACAATGGGAGAAGAGCGGGCCCGCTATCCCGTTGTCTCGACACTACTATTATTCCGAACACCTACGTCACTGCGAGCGTGGAGTCGCCAGCTGACGATATTTCCCCACATGTTGACAAGCGCCCGCCACACACACCTCGCCACGCGCGTTCGGCCTCCCGGTCTGTCTGCCCATCACCTCGAGTGGAGGGAAGCGAATCATTGCGCTCAGGGACGGACGACCCGCAAAGGACACGAAATTAAGTCATTAAGGAGCGGAGATGTAAGGATCAGTGGTCACGAAATAATTGCCTCTACTAAATTCTCCCTGAGCACGTGTCTTAAAACATCTGTAGAATGATTCCAGACGGAGAACGAGAAAATGATTGATCTGGATCTTGACCACTCAATATTATTACAGTAGAAACGTGAAGTTTGGTCAATAAAAGCAACTTCTTAATAACTGGCCAAGGTTTCGGTCTCTCTTCAAAACCTTCTTCAGAGCTAATAACATAAAAAGGTGACTATTACTATTAGAAACAAGTAAAATTACTTAAACAGAAAAATCACACATAATAATAGAGATAATGTTTATTATATCAAAGCTTGATTTATGAAATCAAAGAGATCCGTACCGGAAAAGTAGAGAACTTACGCACACCCCGTCAAAACAATACCACGAAAATGTGATGGGTATAAAAACCAAGTTCCAACATGAAAAAAGAGGTTGAGGAGACAGATTCACTGAAAAATTCACGAAATCAGCGAATCTTGACTGCACATGAATATGGAGGTGGCTGGCGGATGTGTCGCAACAAACTCGGTGTGAACGCCAAAAATTACATTACAATCCTGAACACATTGTCGAAGCAATATTTTCCCCAAAACTTGAACTACTACCTTCACGTTTCAGAAGGACGAAACATAAATTTTGAAACACATAAGGAAATATTGTGCGGATACATTTTTTCCGAGCGCATTGAAACATTTGCTCAAAATATTTTATTACAGAATCTTCACACTCGTTTCACAGAATCTTCACACATACAATTGTTTCATCTCAAAAGTGGAACAACTTAAGTCTTAGGATAGTTGATCAGTTTTATAATAGCATTTTTACAGCATAATAATAAGTAATCAAGTGGTACCAAACTCAAAAATAGTTTAACGAACAACAGAAAAGTACACATGAACATAATTAAAACGCGAATCGAGAGCAAAATTTTAGAAAAATGCATTACAGGAAAACAGACATTTACATCGTTCATGACAAGATTCCTTTCAAAAGCCATATAATAATAACTACGTGAGAAAGGCAAAACAATGTAATTCGTAAAAAGATCATACCAATTTAGAATAATACATACAAAATGCGTATCACATTTCAAAAATATTTTGTTTTCTACAAGCGTCAAGTCCTTCCTGATTCACAAGGTTCTTACTATCACTTTTCTTATTGCATTGGACATCTGCCGATCTCATAAAAGTTCATTTCTTTATTACATTATCCACTAACACGAACCAGACGACAGATCTTACAAGTTCAGAATGAAAGGGTCCGCTATATTTTCGGTCAAATGACTTTAACACCCAATAACGCGCCGACATTAAGTAAAATGAATTGGCACTTCATAAAACGACAGAGTTTACACGCCTCCCGCGACATCTACAAGACGAACGTCACTTGCACAGCCTCCGCTTGTCACTCGGGCGAGTTCCACTGCATGAAAACGTGGAGCGCAGGTATGCAATGCGGTCGCGAATGTGAATAGATCCCCGCCTGAAAACGCACGTCACACGGCGGAGTAATAAAGAGAAGCGACGTCGGGCGGCGCGAAGAGACGTGTGTACTGAAGTGTAGCTATGAGGCTGTTGGCAGTGTAATAGGTGGCCGTGCTTCGACAGCGTGCGCTGGGCGGAAGAGCGGGGACATGTCATCAGCACCGTCACCCAAATGCTCAACGACGTCCGCCGCCGTTGTCCCCTCAAGTCCGTCCGTCCATCACTAGCGTCCGTCCACTGGCGCGACGGAGCGGAGCGGATCGGCGGGAAGCGGGGAGCGTTGCGGGGATCTGGTGGTGGAGCTGCAGCGGCGTGTCGCTCCGGCGGCGCCCCTTCGCGCGCTCGCTCTCATCAAATCCCATTAGCGGAACGCCGCCTATGTTTGAGTTGAATAACAATTAGTTCCCTCGGCGTAGTCCGGCTTGGCGTGGACGCGGGGGCAGGGCGGGGAGGAACAGAAAGGGGGCGGCGCAGACGCTGAGAAGCTCGGCGGCGGTGGATCCACAGCATGGCTCGATGGTGTCCGCCACTCGCTACATGTTGTTCTAACATCGAGTCCAAGAATACGACGGGGAAATGATACAGAAGGAGGTACTACACACGGACTTCGGACCTTTCTTATATTTTATACACTTCACTCTTAATTTACGAATCTAATTAATACAACGTGATTAACAATCGCATTTTATCCCGTACAAAAAAATGGAAATAATATTTGTCTACCTACATAAATCACGTAAAATGAATGAAGAATATTGTATTAAAAAATCTCAAATAAACAAATACACTCTCTAGTTATCATCAACGAGCTAAGGGCTCTAATGACCTTTGATGTTGACGAGCCCTAAAGCCCCACAAAAAAAAAAAAAATCAATGAGCTTTGAATCGTGGCGGTGTGATGTGGCTACTAATCCAATGTGGACTGTAAGCATATTCTGAAGGAAATAAACAATCACTTGTAATAGATTTTGAAAGAAGACGGTCCCAGCATGAGGCGCGCATCAGGACAAAATAAAAATACGAGAAATAAGAAAATTCCACAATAATGAATTTAATGTACATGAAAAGTTTCATCTCGAAGAGAGCGATGGAGAGTTGCGATAAACAATGCACGTAAGTGAATCTGGGAGAGGAAGAAAGCCGAGCATGGGGACGAGAGGAGAAACGCGATCGGGAGGAAACGCTGATGAACGAGGGAGTCATGAAGGCACTTGATGAACAAAACTAGATCCCTGGCGAGAGAGAGGTACCTCAATATGAAGCGAGGCGGAAGATGAGAGAGCGAGTAACTTCGTCACGGCGAGTCAAGAGAGAGGCGACAATTGAAAAGCACTGAGTGTGACGGGCTGTATAAATGAAGCAAATGGCGCGAATGCACGCAGCACAAGGAGAGACGGAGACGGAGAATTAATGTAGTCAAAGTTCATTTGAAAGCACACCAGCGAGATAATGCAAATTTAACATCCTTCTTTGCTCTCGTTTTAATAAAAATGTACGGTGATATTCTACGTAAATATTGCTGGTAAATGCTACTCCTGGTATTCCGAAACATTCCCTCATTCAGAAAATAGAGGCACAAGAAAATAGAACGTAAACGAATCTAATTAATTGTTGTGTATTACAGTTAACTCGANTTCTCATTCAGAAAATAGAGGCACAAGAAAATAGAACGTAAACGAATCTAATTAATTGTTGTGTATTACAGTTAACTCGACAAAGGTGGAAAAGAAAAAACACGAATGAACGACAACCAGAACGTAAATATTGAGCATAATATATTATTAATAATAATAATTCATTGTTTTATTATTATTATTTGCAACCAACACTGTCATTTTCATAGTTTATTTGAAATCAATGAAAACATTTTCTTATTTCAATCTCACTGAAATACATAATTATTTAGGCGCATTAAACAAATTTATGATTTAAGTACTGCTAAGCACCAGTAAAGATATTAAGAGCCTAAATAAAGTTTGCATGGAAATTATTACAATATATAGCATTTTTTCTAGAAAAGTGTTTTCGAATCGTTGAACTTTATAACACAAGAGGAGATACAACCATATCAGTGATTTTAATTTCACGTACTACCACAAGCGCCTACAGTTTATGCTCCCCCCTCGTACATCGACTTTTGTTTCAATCGATTCCTCATTTATCTGCATCGATACTATTGTTGCTACTGCGAATTCAGTTTGAATGTGCACTTTTCGAATAAATTAAATTTTGTGTTAATTTTAATTGGAGCTAATATAACGGTTATTTTTGCAAGAAGCGCAATTTCGGAAAGAGCACACAAAACAAAACCCCGAACACAAATATTATTTATGAAATGAGAAACAAATACTGGGGTGGAAGGCTTTGCAACGCCAAGCTCAAATACAAATTCCGCCACCCCAGGTAAAAAGCCTCGTTTACTTGTACGGAAATCCTCCCCGGAATCCAATTACGTTTTTTTACCCCGCAGAAACAAAGTATTTTCTTAGCGGAAGAGGCTGCTTCCCCCCATTTACACGCCCCGCACTGCTAATTCCTGAAACGGCCGCGCGTCGTTCGGGAAGGCGGCATTAGCGCCATCTGCTCAGCGGCAGCGCGAGAAGAACACGCCGGCTTCGCGCGCGCGCGCGGGACAGGCAGAGGCGGCATCAAACCGCTCGGTCACTCGACGGCGCCACACAATGCCCCGTCGCAGCAGGTACGACGCGAAAGTCACAATGCGCGGAGGAACAGCGAGGGAGAGGAGAGTACGACGAACCGTGGACGAGGAAGTCACGGAGAGCGAGGAGAAAGAGAGAGGGCAGGAGATGGAGCGCGGAATTCGCCGCTCCGCGACAGCACACAGCGCGCGGGTTGGGGCTCCGTGTACGAGCCCGATGGTGCTATCCGTCGCGCGCGCGATTCAATAGACAGTTTAATGGCTCCGGACCCTGTTCTTCGCATGCAACACTCCGCGAGAGAACCGCCCTCCCCCTCCCCGACTCGGCCTCTCCAATCACCCGACCCGCAGTGCCCACGTCCCGCCCATGCCGGGGCCAATGAGGAACTGAACCTAATATACACCATCATTTTCTCGGTGGGTTTATTGAACTGAGCGCAGAGGTACGGTTGACTCGCGAGAGAACCAATAAAACTCAGATCCGATTAAACAAATTTCCGAAAGTAATTATGTTTTCGACTGGAATGGCACTGAGAACATGAAGGCGTATTGCTCCAGAAGTTATATGAATGAAACAAATAATACTGATACAAATTAAAATTACAACTAATAATTTCTTACGGTTAGTTCGTTCTAAGTCGTATTACGTGGAAAGTGAGTCCATTGTGAGAAGACATCCATAGGGCGACGCCGTAAATTTTAACTATAAAAAATGATCCCTCACAATATATACACCACAAATACACACAATTAAGGGACCTCCGCAGTTACTTTGTTTCGGGATTCTTTAAAAGCAATTTTGAAGATAAATGGAGGCGATGAGAAAGTGTAACGTAATGAATGGATTGTCTCTAGTAAGAAGATACATGTTGGGAATTCGCGTTGACAGCGGATCGATCACCACATGAGAGAGTTAAATATCACACTCGTCTGAGGGAATTAATGTTTAGTCTGGGTTGAGATCCTGTCCTCTAATATTCATAGCGGACAGCAATTACACATGAAGCTTAATGTCAAATAAAATCCCGTTTTCGAAACTGGCGAACCATGGCCAATTCTTCATATCCCTCCTTGAGCAATAATCTCTCTTTCTGTCAGAGCGCAAGAATGACGTATTACCATTTGAAGACCAATGGACGATGAATTTTTCCGCGTAACTTTGTACGATACGTCCATCATGGACAGCGTGTTTGCAAAACTGGAGTGGTCAGTCGGGAAAGGGGGAAAGGGGGGAGGGGCGGGTCGTATGTCCGCGCACTCTGACATTTGAAAAAACATTACAACATGTAACCGAATATCCACTGGCCAAAAACACGGTTTTACGCTCGTTTACGCGAGATCCAGCATGCAATCCCAAGAAAAACCCGGATTCATTGTTCAACACTCGGCTGCAGCAAAGCACGAGTTGAATATTTCAACAGCGACGCGTCGAACATTCGCGGACGGTCAAATCCGATCGACAACGTGCGGTAGCCGAAAAACCGCTGGGGAAAAATGAGTAAAAAGAGAAAATTATGCGCCCTCACTTTATCCGAAGGATTCGATTAACGCACTATGTAAAATATTCACAGCGAAAAATGGCTCCCGCAAACACTGCAGAAACAAGCGCGGTGAATGAGTAATAGCTTGTGCACAGCGAATGAGGAATAGCGCTCTGCAGACTCCGGCAAGGCTCTCTCGAGGAAAACGAAATTAGGGGGAAAAGAAGGAACGGCGACGCACACAATCATGAAGAATAGAGGGTCCGACATTTATTGCAGGCTAGCGACGAAATTTGTGAAAGAAAACGTGTGTTTTTCAGATCGTCACGATGTCGTAGTTACGAATATGTAAAATAAATGGAAAACGCATCGTACGAAACCGAAGTAATAAGATTTTAAGTCTAAATAAGGCTCCATTAATACGCATTCGTATTTAATAAAATTGCTTATCTATTAAAGCCATTTCTCCAGAGCGATTTGACTCATTAATTCTTCAGAGAAAAAAGCACAAGAAATAGCAGCTACAAATGTTGACGGGATGTAACCTTTGGGTCGCAGGGGTTCTTTAAGAAAAATTTCTTTGAAATTCTGCTTTAAAATGGGTGAAATATCATTTTTCGAATTCTCGTTACTATTACTATGCCTGACGAACTAACAGATATTATTTCGGTTTTTTGTATAAAAAGGTAAAATAAAATACACAAAATCAGTTTTTTTAATTTCTGATTATTTACTCATAAAAGGGTGAGAAGGGGTGATAATGTTTCGTTCGTTAACTTGACTGGCTGACACTCATCAACGCAGAGAGAAAAATATTTAAGATACGAACTTGAAATTTTGATGGAAATTTTCTTTTGTATCTTAGAGGCTCATGAGCCTTCTTCAATGAACCTCTGAAGAAGACAGTTTAGGAATTCCGATTTGGGGAGAAATGTATTCTTTCGCAATTTTCCAATATCTTACAAAGTAAGGTATCATTACGGTTTTCGTATGTAAATATGTTCCTTTGATCAACACTAAATTATAACAAAGGTCGTAAGAACGAAAAGACTCGTGCGAAGCCAAGCAGAGCCGGTTCATATCTTCATTATCGTAAAAACAATAACAATAATAAAATTGCTCTGTAAACGTTTGTACAAATCTGGAGTCCCGCACGAATTACACGCAACCTTTTTTCACATTACATGCAAGAAAATAGAAATCCGTAGAAAGAATTCAGAAGGTTTTTTTTCTACGAGAGATTATTATGACTTAACACTATATGGATAATGTTTCCGGGATAGAAGGCCATAAGTTTACAAGGGATGTTTTCGCTCCAAATAAATCAGACGAAATCAATAACAGATGAGGCGGGACGCTTTTTGTGAATATAATATTTTCATTGAGCATATTTATAATTACAAACTTTACTAACTGAAAAATAAACGAAAAAATCGATCAACACTAGCATTAACATTTCATTTATAGAAAAGAACATTTCTAAAGATCAATTAAAACAACTTTTCGGAAAATAAAAACATTGAAACAAATAACTGCATGTATCATTCTCCTTTACGGACTAAGCAACATGAAATCTAATCGATCAACTCATTCCTTTAAATTTTCATCGGAACTCAATTACTCTCGGAAAACACAGCTTCAGGCCATATTACACATACAATTTGTGAAAGATGTCCATTAACTCCCAAAAATTGGCCATGAATATGCGTTTTTGACAAACCATCACTCGAACAGATGACAAATTACAAGGGGAAAATAAATAGTTATACATGGATTTCGCCAATTCCGTGCATGCCATACAAACACGTCATACATATTGTGAGAGAAATAAATACCAATTTCATAATCACTATTGAAAACCGCTTAGCACCAAAATGAGTTGGCTTGACGAGACGTAATAATACCTTTTAATATTTCATTTATGTTAATTTCACTGGGAATTCACGAGAGCGATAGAAAAGCGGAAATACTGAACAAAAGAGTTAACACTTCCTCGTAGACGGAAGAATATTGATGAATTAAATCAGAGATTTATATACAATATTTTGGCTCCTCGTGTTCAATAAATATATCTTATCATACACCACCAAAGAAATCAACATTGGAATTGATCTCAGTTATATTTCCTTTAAAGGAACTCCTCAAAACACGTCGAATATTCTGGATGTGGACAAAGAAGTTACAAGAAGACTTTCTCTTAACATCTAATGATAGAAAGGGAAAGGCAAAACCGAACTATTCATCTACCTGACCTGCCCCCGGATATATTGCCTAGAGTTCATATTGTATTGGTCTTGTTCGCTGTACAATATCAACTTACTTTGTGGTGAGTAAATTCACCTCTCGTAAGATTCGTAAATTTGACGAGTAAATATTTTCCTGAACATCTCCTAATCGAATCTTGAATAAGTACAAAACAATTGTTTTGTGTAATTCATTATACGTAAAATGTAAATCAACATAACTTACTGTCTTACGGACTTCACACAGTCGGAACTGTGTTCACCTTCAGAGAGGTATCCTTGGCGTGAAGACGCAAGCCCCAACTCATCATTTTGTAAGATGTCCAATTGCCGTAGTGTTTGACATCCGATAGACTGAGTGGCGAAATATGTCTGTGAAGTGCGATGGCAAAAGGGAGAAAAAGAAAAAGTCAGGAAGTGGCATGAAGAGAGAGGTCTGGCGGCAAGCCGAGCCAGGAGTGATTGCAATGTATTGACTAACGTGACTCCGCATATAAATGGCGAGGGTGCATTTCCAAGAGCTCAAGACGGGGAAGCGCGCTGGGTGTGCACCGTGCATCCAGCTGCGTACAATGCGCATATCTCTCAGAAGTGATGGCGGGAAGGACGCGGGGAGAATATTTGATGGATGAATCCTCCGCAAAGCGATAACACCAAATGAGTACAGTCATTCAGCGTCAAGTCGACACGATATTTACTCGAAACAAGAAAACGTGAAGGAGGTTTTGTGTATGGGCGCGTACACCCGTCGAATTAATTCCCCTAGCCGTTTCATCATCACGCCACCGGTTCAAAGCAAACATCAAGAGCTACGGAAGCTTCTGGCGCGATGTGTACACCTCTTTTGTTTGCACCAATCTTCGCGAAAGGTAACAGCGTATTGACGTGTACCAACCTGTAAAAACGTAGAATTTATTCGCTAATGTGGTAACATAACAAATCACACAAAGCAAACACACTTCACGCCTCGAAACGATATTTATCCGAGTATTTGTTAAATTTCACGTTGCAGGGTGTGGAATTATTTACACTGATACTTTCTAATTGATTAAACAAATGTTTAATGATACACATTTACAGTGGCACCAAGGATCAAAAAGGATGAATAAATGAAAGTCACACAAGCGTTAATATCGTTGATCAAATAACAAACAAAAATCAACACACGTACCAAGAATAACAATCAGTAAGAAAAATAATTCTTCAATTATTCCGTGAAATTACAAACTATCGAAGAATCGAAATGGAATAATTCAAAATTCAAAATAAAGAGAATAATCTACCTAAACGGAATACACCGGCAATGAAAACAACCACGTAAAATGAAAATAAATATTTCTCTTTCATATGAAAAGTAACATAAAACACATTAGCACGCTTCAATATTACAAGTCCAGTTTAGAAGCAGAGCGTCCTCTCTGTATGGAATATCTCGCCCTCATACACGAGTCAAAGCCGAGAACAAAGGACCACTTCATCTGTGCTCCATTCAAGGCGCCGCCAAAATCGCCATCATATCTCCCCGGTGACCCCGCAGCCGGAGCGGGGTTAACTATTGCCGCAAAGGCGTCGGAGAGCATGTGTATATGGGAGTGCGCGAGAACTTTGCGAGTCGTATGAGCCACTCAATGCAATCTATGATCTACTCGAACTTAAATATAATTGTATAGAACAACTACAACACATTGTATACATCGCATGTATGAATACAGAATTTTCCTGAAGTCCCGTCTTTCTAAATGTCAATTTAAAAGAGTAACAATTAACACGACACGTTTAGATTTTTTGACGAAGGTATCATCTTACAAAACTGAACATGGAATACTAGTCTTTTTCAATTTTTTTCAAATTTTCTTACAAAAAAATGCTAGAAGTTTAACATTATTTTAACATTAATTTTGATGAACATTATTTTATTCATCAAGTTACGAACGTTTATATCAGAAATGATATTAATAAAAAATACACACGGGAGTTTGAATTTACGCACAGACACAGAAAAACTATCTGGTATATGCAATACAATATTATAACAAGTAAACATATTTTGTGTTTATATTTCTGCTTATATCATGTTCATTTGTCCTGTTGTTATGTTTATTGTTATAATTTGTCATTCCTTGGTCAACTGACGACGGCGTCAATCCACGTCGAAACGTAGTGAGTTCCAAACAAAAAATAAAAATATTATTCATCCAAAAAAATGTAAATTTTTAGCTATTTATTGAATTTCATCAAGTTCAGTTTAACTACAAAATGTCAGCAAAGTAAATTTTGTATTTCTTTTTCCTTTGACCCTTCAAGGCGACAGTTGTAATGGGCGTGGTATTACTGACGGGTGTGACAGTCGTGGCCAGGTGATAGTGCCATAGCTGCGAAGTCCGCTGAGGCAACAGAAAGAGCAGATGCCATAGAATGAACATAGCGAACCTCTGTATGAACTTACTCGTATTTGTGACAATTATAGGAATTAAATTCCATCAACCATAGCCGGTAATTTTCAACGTGCGGATCACGAACCAGGGATCTACTAATTTTACTTTATCGGTTCATTATGAAAACAAGAAAAATAAATAAACTACGATATACGACCTTTTTGTATTTTTCGGGAACATGACGTTTCGACTCGTTTAAAATTAATTAATTAATAATTTATTTATTGTGAACATACCTGAAACAAATTCCTAAAATTTTTATTTCTGCTTTGATAAATTCTTTTCTTAATACAAGAGTGTTTCTTGCATTCCAGCGGAATGTGCAGTGCAAACTCGCCAAGCAATCCCTTCCCTTACATCCTCGTCGTCCGTGAACTCCCTAGTACAGAACCGAAAGACATACATTGAAATTTCATTCAATGCACGACTACCGTCGCTTGGAGATCCCACGACATTTCATGTTCTATGAGGCGGGTCCGGCAAAATTAATTAATACTTTATCCCAGACTTTTATAAATGGAGAACCACTTCAAAAGGAAGTAAGGAAGAAGAGTCAAGGAATTGAACACCACTGACATTTGTCCAGGATGGACGGGAAAAGCCCTCGCCGAAAACCTACTGTAATTCGGATACACTGGGGGTCGACCTGGCGTTTTCATCTGCTCTGTAGAAGCAACCAAGAAATAAGACACTATCTCGCTGTCGCAATCTGTGAGGTTAGGGAGGACTTCCGCTAAAAACGAATAGGACTGCGAAGACATGGATGGCTAAGAAAGACGACCCCGGCAAAGGAAAAGCGCGCACCGCAAAGCTAAAAGCAGATACCTCAGGAGATATGCCAATACACTCCCAAACGCAGAGCAACGAAATACAACAAAAGATTCGAAAGACAAGATTGGGAACGAGATAAATAGGTTTCAAGTAATAAGTAAAACGGAAGAAAAGAACTCGGGGTCCTTTGAACGAATTTTGCGTATCAATGTGACCATTTCTTAGCTTATGGTTTTGCTCAGGCACGTATTACGTCAATATTCACAATACCAATACAAAAGCAGAAACAATATTTAAGGTAAAACATCGGGCAATATGATTCCTTACAGTTTACGTAATTGAATCGAAAATCGATGTATGTCCAGAGAGAACTAAATTTTCTGAAACCTTTGACCCTAGTATCGTTATAATAAGACCATAACAAGGAAATTCAACGAACGTAAATTGTTTGTTCTCTTTATATTCGCAAACTTAATTAAAAACAGATATTTAAACGTGGACTCATCAAAGGAATAAAATCTGAACAATACGTAGTAAAAGGAACATAACTTCTTAGGAGTGACAAAGGCGAACGCCACGCGGAAGAGGAACAAAACAAATCCGGCGAAGAACGCGACACTGGCCCGTAGGTGAATATGAGCTCATTGTGCGAAACAACATTATCGAAAAAGTGAACGGGTCGCCGTCTGGCAGCTGCTCTATCAGAGAGATAGCAGCTCCAAGCCGGCGACTGCCACATGATCTCTCACTCGTGACGGTGTCCCCGACCCCTGTCCCCGCGCGGCCGAAGCTCTCGCGAGCCAGCGTCAATAGGCGCGCTAACTAGAAGATCAGTGGCTGGGCTGCCCAGGCGGATGAGCGTACGGCCGGATGGAGCGAAGCACGGTGGAGGGCAGGGAGGAGAGCGCGGAGCTGACAGGGGGAGGCGGAATGATCAAGTGGACCCGTGAGCTGAACTCGGCGCATCGCCGCATCCACACAGCAGCAATCCTCGAGGTACACAATGGAGGTGCGTGCATCGACAACAGAAACAACTGGCGCGCCGAACATGCGAAGAGGCACGATTCAAGATCAAGGATTACAATAAGGACGCGTTAAAATCGAGATTTCGCAACAAGTTGAGATATTTGTCGAGTTAGAATTGTCCGTAGAACCGACGAACGAGAGAGACTCATGACCATTCAGTGTCACACGCCTGAAAAACATGAAAAACTGTTTTTGTTCTATCACATCCTTCCTTTACTATCGGTTCAAAGCAAGAAAATTATTCATTTCAACAATAAATCATGAATTGAAATGAATCGAATAATCAAACGAAGTATCCACCTTCCGTGAAGTACCCCAGAATAAGATCAAAAGTTTTCACATCAACTTCGTTCAAGTGTAATTTTCGTTCAATCAAATAAGTAATTACACTATTTTTGCTCCAACAAGTTCGCGATTATAAGGCAGTTTACGCAAATTATTTTATCCTTTGCGGCCTCAGCTACGTTCGGGTTAGAATTTTCAGGTTCCATGAATTTGTGAACAAAACAGCTCAATACAAAGTTTAAATATAATGAAGATACGTAAATTGAGATTAGTTGTGTCAAAAAAAATTACGGCACGGCTTAATTGATTATTGTTGCAAAAGGTACGGTACCATTTTTTTTCGCATAAAAAATAGTTTAAATCTGATTAAATAATCACAAATATTGTGTCAATTTCTGATTGTTATCCGGTTTGAGAAGTTGAAGACATTTTCCTCCAGGATGATGGAGTTAGGGGAGGGGAGAGTAGGTGCAAAGGACGCAGGGCAACGCGGGTATTTCAACGCTGCTGGACTTTCGTGCCGGTGCTCGGGGGCGAGGAGCGCGGAAGGGAGGGCCCGCTGCCGTGCCCCGGCGGTGCAGCATGCAAGTCGGGCGGGTAGACAGCAGGGTGCTCCGCCACACGCCAACTTTCGTGTGTCACTGCGTGCCCCGGTGGGCAAAGGCGCGGTCAGCGATACAGCCGCCGCATACGTCCGAACTCCCACTCCCCGACCCCTTATCGCCGGTATCATCTCGGTCGCGCCGCTTTGAATCCCACCGTCAGTGCCATTACGTTCACACACGCTTACTCTCTCTCACCCACGGTCATTATTGCAGTATTGCATCTATCGTCACTGCCACTGCAGAAGTAATCGCTATCACCATCCTCTCCTCACCCATCGATTCCCTCCGCATCTGTCCATGCCCCATTTCGTCTCACCCGATGACGATTTCCAACGATGCTTCTTCGTGAGTAGTTATCGCACTCATCTCGATCTACACACTCATTAACGACTTAGATTTCCCCCTTACAATGCCATCCGCGCATCTCCATCTTCCTTTTCTCTCGTTCGGTTGTCACGCCCCGTCCCGAAAATCCTTATCCGCCTTGTCCGCTGACACCGTCGCCTTCGTCCAGACAAGCTCTAATGGCCGGCTGGAGCAATCGCGATGTGCCCAGCTTTTTGTCCCACTGAAGTATTCGGGTGCATTAGACGAGTTGTCACGACACAAAATAAATGAAGTTCGATGGCATCCGGCGGCGGTCGTTCGGTCCGTCCTCAGGCCGGCGTCGCGCCCTGAAAGATTGATCTGGTTGCGTCGCGTTCGCTGCGTCCGACCCACTCGTTTCGTGGGCCGCGGGCGAGGGGTTCCACTGCGCCCGTCAAAGCTGCCTGCAGTCGAACCTCGCACACACAAACGTGATTTGGGAGGCAGGCTCTCTCTCCCTGAAATGTCGGCCGGTCTCGCGTTGTGTTAACAACTCGGAACACATTCTGTTCGCGACGGAGGTGGGAAGCACTCCGATATTCACCGTTCGAAGAATATATCAAGAGTCGCGTTCCAATAATTTTAAAAGGGAAAACAAGAAATCGTCAACAACTTTGGAATGCACGTCAAGAAAAAAAGTATACCGTTCCGAAAGACAATTCAACAAATCTACGAGCTCCAAATTCGTTCTTTTTCCTTCCTATTTTTATCAACCAACTGCCAAGGAAGAGGCAGTGTTAAAAAAAACACATCGGCGAACCCCGACGACTGTGCTAGATTTATGAAAACACTGCAATCTGTTTTTGTAGACCATAAAGTCGCTGATAGAAATGTATGTGTTGGTTGAGGTCTGGAGATGTGCGCATTACAAGTACAAGTCAGGCGTGTGAAAAACATGACAGCAGTGAAGCGCTTGTGCTTCGAAGAACGCGACCTCCCCTGGCGGCGAAATGCAAACGCAAACGCAAACGCTAAAGCGCGGAGTGGGCAAGGAGTGGACGACGGCGGAGATAAAGTAAAGCCGAGTGGGAGGAGAAGAGGGCATGCAACAGAACGCGCAGCGCGACGCGATTCGCGAAGTGGAAACAAGCGTGGGGAACTCGTCAAGAAATGAAGAACGATATGTGGAATGGCACAGGAGGATACGGAACTGCTATTGCGATTAAATCATCACCACATACAAGAATAATAATGAGTCAAGAAGCGGTTTGACAGTCTGACGCTGACGAGGGCATAAACGTCAGTTCCGAGAGATAAAAACATAGCAAATTGTTTAGTTTCGAGAACAATGCGTGAGAATATTTACTCAAATATTTTACGAGTGTTGGGTTGAGGAACAACAGTAATAATTTAGAGAGTATGTGAGCCGAGTCATTCGCGCACCACTAGGAAAATGCATGTAGAGAAATGTGGCAATACGAATGAATATCTAAAAAAAATATGATTTCTGCACGATGGAATTCATGATCGACGCGCACGAATCAATTATACCGAAACCTTCAAAAGACGTTAGTACATATCTTATACTGTTGGTCAAGTCGCCAGTTTTGACTATCGTGTGGATACAATAATAACGGCACGAAATAAGTTTTTTAAAGTTTTCATGTCAACATAATTTTTATTACCTACCGCTGAGGTTAATAAAAAACATCTAATGACCCATTGATTACAGTTTTAGAAGAAGAAGAAGAAAGTGGTGGTAATCACAAAACCACTCAAGAATTAGATGTAGATAATGTGACTAGATTAAATTCCTACTTACTGAATTAACCCGTAACAATACATCTCGCGTGACGTAATAATACATCTCGTGAAGAGTTTAAATGACGCTTTTGTCGTTTCATGTTCAGTAAGATTTGGTTCCGAGAAGTGAGAGACGACCACTATACAACCGGCTCGTAAATTCTCAACAAGAACAGGCGAGTTGAGGGTATGGAACAATATTTTGGGAGGTAAAGCACACGATAGTCAAAANTTGGGAGGTAAAGCACACAAGATTTTCCACAGCTGGCAAGACCGGTTCCGATCATAAAATTTAAGTAAAATCTTCGGAGAAAATATTGGCTACCGAATCACCGTACACCAGAGAAATATCTCACTTGCTTGCTCCACACTTAACATCAGCTCAAGTTAGTAAGTTATTTCCATGCCGATACTTTTCAAAATTTGTGATGTCACGTGCCTTATTGAGAAGTAGCACAACGGTGATCATGATCCTGCGCTGCTTATAGGATCTTTAAGAATTTAAAATCGGTTGCTTTCCGCGGAAAACTAGGTTTAAACGTATTTAAAATAGCAATCTAAGATTACAATACTTGGGTCTTATTTTTTAAGATAATTTTTTTACTGAGATTGAATGAGCATAAAAATTCCATTTAACATAGATTAAAGAATATTCAATTATCGAACTTCGGTACCATCATAGATCTAGTAAATTGAATAACATCAAAACGGAAACATATCGTTAGGGCCTCTGGTGCAGATCTTCTGGACATTTGTGAAAAAAATATAATGAAATGTTATACACATACACCGAGTTTATTTTTATCATACTAATCTCGTATAAATAATACTGTCTTTAAGAGAAATCGAAAAGTCATAGAACCAGAATTTGCCTTACCAAATGAAATAATATACAATATTTTTATGACCTTTCTAGTATTTGTGGCAAGTAAAAATTAGCAAGTATCGCGGTTAGTTTGCAATGCGAAGAGTTGGCTAAGCTTTGTAGCAGGTGCTGATTGTTAGAGTATTTATCAGATACCAAAACTTCAGAACACACAACATTATCAATAATGTTTACCAAAGATATTTTGGAAGACATGAAATCAAACTCAGTTAAATACATTGGGACGTACACACCGGAGTTTCATGCAACGCAAATTTCATTTTTTCTCATTTTGAATAATCATTCAAAAAAAATTGTTATAAGATGTGGGGTTTCCTGATCGGTGTGCATTGTCGTTTCAAGAAACTTGTTCCACGAAACGTGTTTCAAGAACAGTGTAGAGAAACGCGTTTCATCGATGTGAACGATCCCTAAGGACGGTTGAATTTATGGACATCCTCTTCTGTCCTCTCCTTGAAGACGAAACCGTCTTTCCTGTTCCAAAAGTAAATGACTACAAGCTCATTTCAACACTCAACTCTTCACAGCCCATGTCGCTATATTTATTTCTGGAATACATTTGCGAAAGATAGCGAAAGTAGAGCATACAACTTTCAAGTTCTCGATCAAAGACGTTCTTTCGATCGTAGCTCCGCGAGGTCTTCTCCCCCGAGCAGCATCATCAGCCTCTTATGACCGAGCAGACTTCTCAGCGAGTGGTTATAAGGAAGCTTAGGCGAACATATCGAATGATCTTGCAACCCGAGCCCCACGCAAGTTTACGTTTAGTAGCAGGAGAAACGGATATTAATGCAATCGCATAATCACACGGCCTATCTGACTAATATTACGCTGCGTGTTTTCCACGAGCCATTTCATTTCTGAGGTTCGGGGCGTTGCGAAAAACATTTCACGGGATTTATTTCTTTAAGTTACGTACGTCGAGTATACATACAAGCAAGTCTGAAGACTAATTACCATTAAGAGTTTAATGCGGGATACGTACGTGTTCCGAGCTCGCTCAAAGAATAAAATCTGCGTAAAAACTACCGAGAAGTGTTCTGATTATTGTAAGCGAAGCATAAGCACTGTTGAACAACGGTTTTCTTTTCTACTGCGCCAATATAGCTGATAAACGATTTTATTCGCATATACTCCTTCTAAATGTACATATGCTGCATAATCCATACATTTACACACCAAACAAATGTATTTTCAATATAAATGGAGTCATTGAATGCATCATTCAAATTAGAATGAAACCATAGTCGATTAAATTGATTCGTCGTAACTTGAGGGATAAATTTGCGTTCCCATATCGAAGCTGAAAGTTCACCAATTGGCAATAATAAAGATTCAACAACTATGAAGAATAAATAAACATAATTCGCAGAACAGTTTTAGTGCGACACATTTCATAAAACGCGTAGCAAGGAGTACATCTCTTCAATTCAATAATACAATTATGTTAACTCCAAAAGAAATGAAGGAATATTGTCAGTGAAGAAGTTGTTATGAGAGAAACTACATAATTTTATCCTTGACTTCGAGAAAAACTCGCGTCAAATTATCGAGAGGAATGGTGGCAGTCCCCATCTGCAAAGCATCAACTGAATGTGGGTGTCACTAACGAAATTGAACTGGTCCAAAGCACAGAACCTAAAAACATGACACATATCAACACTTAATAAGTGCATAAAAATGCATTTAATGGGCAAAGAAAGACTGGAAATAAAGCGTCTACTTTATCAGCGGGTTGTAGCAACAGATAATTGGTGAGAGGAAACAGAATCCCATACCCACATGGTGTAGCACAACGGACAGCTTGTTCTCCGCCACTCAGCCTGAGGGCCGAGCGGTGGACCAGCCTACGCCATCCGTTGCAGCTCTTATCCCTCCTCTTATTTTCCTTCTCATCTCTCCCAGCTCCTTCCCCCATTAGCTAAAACTTCTCCTCGTCGTTGTGTTCAAATTAGTGCTCGGTTTATCTAATTGCCTTCTTCAGAATAGTTATTCATTCCCTTTCCCTTATTTCCAAAATCAATTACCTCGCCAATGTCTCCACTCGTTCTATTCCGCTCCAAGCCTTCCAATGCTCAATAAATGTCACTTCAACCCCATGCCGTAGGGTTCATCTCGAACGAGACATCTGAGTGTCCAAGTGTTGTTGGATTGATGTGTCTCAAAAAAATCATTATCAATCGCAATAACCCCTGTTGCCGCGATTACATCAATAGTTTCGTAAATGAGTCCAACAACAGTGGAAGTTCCTCCTGGTCATCCAACCCTCTCCCTCAATGACAACCCTTCGCCGTCGAACTCTTCTCCAGCCAAGAAGCCCTTCCGCACGTCGCCGCGTGCCCGCGAGGGGACTGTGCACTTACCGTGGTCATCTGGGAGATGGGGATGCGGTCCGGCAGCACCTGCTCGAAGTCGATGCACTGCTGTCCACCGCCTAGAGACAGCCAGCGCGGGGAGCTGTGGGTGGCCTTCTGGCATGCGTTGCGGACCGTACACCTGCGACACAAGAGACACGGCGTGTTAGACGCCTGTCGGCTCGAGTGCCCCCTCCTCTCCGCTCCATCGCATGGGCTGCAATGCCCACACCCCGGGCGCAGCTGCCACCATGGAAATTACATCCCTCCCCTCCTGCTCCAAAGAGAATTGGTCAAAGAAGTCAATTGCATACACTATGTCATCTGAAATAAGTAATTGGAAATTCTATGAATTACATGACACATTAACATTCAAATATTAAGAGTACTCTGGTCGACAAGAGGGGAAGCATATTATCTTTTAGATAGGATTTTTCAAAGAAGCAATGCAAGCATAGCAGACTGAGCTATAATAGCAACCACTGTTAGTGGAGTCACTGGTTCAACGAGGAAATATTTTGGAGAGATAGGGAAATATAAAGAGTAAAACTAAAGAGTATAAAACCCCTGGAATTACTACGTTGGGTGTAGGGGATCAAGAGTATATAATAAATAAACCTCAATAATAATAGTAAATGAAAATCTTTTCAAAGAATATGGTCCGCGCAGGAGATAATACACTCTCCACAGTATTTTATTCGACAAAGGAAAATCAAGGAATCGAGACAGAACTTCGTTGATAAAATTTCAACCATGCCTGAGACCACATAAAAATAGAAAATTTATTGACTACACGTTTGAACACGCACTGAAGTAATTATTCCTAACAGAGATAGATCTGGTGTTGACAGATTGTTCATCACAAATAAAATATTATTTTCTCTTAAGTTTAAAATTATTTAATAATATTAACTTCTTCTCTTCTTTTTGATAAACGTATATTATTTTCATCATATGTAAAGTTTTATGTTTCATTTATAATTTATTATTGTACTTTTGTAGCACTGAAGATGGCCGCCAAGCGACCGTAATGACTTATGTCTCGATAAAGAATGACAGTGACGAAATCTTTTATTGTCATTTCCTTTTACTTAAAATGTCTCAAAGGAAGAGATAATGTAAGGCACACATTTTTCGGGCTGACGAAATTATTTCTCCTCCCCCACTGCTTGAATCTGGCAGCGCCAAGACCTATCTTGCACCCCTTGCCTCTGTGGAGCTGCCCCGATGAGCAGAGGGCGACCGGGCTTAACTTCTGTTTGTTATTCATTTGTCCTCATTTAATACCCGATTCACTTCGTTCCCTTCCATTTAACTATACCCGCTTGCTGTCGGATCACGTACATCTCGCATTGGGTTAACTTCGGCTTTTAAAAAACGTACCCCGGGGTCAAGTGGTTAATTTATTCTCGGTTTCCTATGAAGAACACCGCTTCAGAAGAAGGCAACAAAATGCAGCTTGGGACTCAAATTGAGAATACTTTTTATTAAAATCCTCAGAATTCTAAATTTAAGAATAACTGAAGACATCTCTGCTCTTCTATCTATGAACTAAAAATTTCTCAGGACAGACCAAATTATTGTTCTTCTTTTCTGTTACTGTTTTGTTCACTCACATCACAAGATATGTTAGCGTATTAATTAATTAAAATGTAATGTTTTATGAAAAATACAGATTTCTCATGACGCTGAACTTAGTTCAGAGATTAATTCTTTGACTCTGGCAAAGAAATAACAATGTCAAACAATACTTTCAATAATATGATCAAAGTATCATTTTATTCTATTTTAATTCAAAATGAAAAGAGCACGTAAAGAAAGAAATATTTTAGTTTGATTCCGTCTATGTTTTTGCTCAAGATAACCACTGAAAGTAGCATGATTGATAGCAGAGGTGTACCAAAAAAAACTATTATCAGCATTCACACCATTACACTAAAAACTACGTGCCTGGATCGTCTAAGGGCACGTAAATGCCTTTTCGGTAGACCAAGAAGATAAGAATGGGTATTACATTGGCTTGTCCGTTGGTAAAATGACCTGTTTCTCCGCAACAGCCGCTTGGCAATCCCTTTCGGTAATTACACTTATCTCGCCCGCCATCGATTCTGGCAACTTCACACACCTACTGGAACGCACATCCACACACGAGATTAGAAGGCCGCATCCAACGCTGCCACGAGAATAGACAGGGGGAAGCGGTTTTCTGGAGACGTATGTGTTGCCTAGCTGCACAGTAGCATCACCGCGCGCCGTGACCGGAATGAGAGAGCGGCGAAATTTTTAAAAGCAGAGCACGCAAGCTCCCTGTGTAGTCTGCTGGCAGTACGTGAGGCCCGCGCGTCGGTTTGGAAATGCCGCGCCGCGGAGATACCTTTCCACCCGACGGACGCGGAGCATGCTTTAGCGGAGACGAGCTAACTCGCCAACACACGCGATTACGTCTCGCCAGAGTAACCATGGAACAATTCATAAATCACTTTCACGAAGTACACAGTCGAAGTGGAAGCATTTTCTATTTTCGACACATCCTTGCATGTTGCACAGCCCAGGAGGATCAATTAGAAATCGAGGAACATAGATTAAGAAAGACGATCTAACACAAGTGACGATTGATACCGGAACATTATCATTGCATCTGGAGGAAATATTCCCTCTTCAATTAGTTTATGTTCTTCCTAGCAAATTGTTACGCGTGATTCAATGTAAATATTGTTGGAAGCAATAAATCTCATAGATGGAGAACATGAGGCAAATAAATCGGAACGAGTCGGAGAAGAGGTTCATTATTCACAATCGAAAACTGACAAAAATTCAGAGGTAAGATTAAATCCTGAGATATTCGAATTAATATGAAGGTGGATATAATACTGGCATGGATGACAGGATATAGATCTAGAAGCTTAATTAGACTGACGTAGTCATTCGGTGTTAAGAAACAAGCATAGTAACAAGTTTGTAAAAAAAATCCCTGTCTTCGCTTTCCAGCAAATAATCCACCTCAGACATTCACTTCTATTAAGATTTAATTTTTTCTTATCTATAAAGTTTATTATATATTTAAGATTAAAGAATACATGTTATACATTAGATAAAAAATATGACATAAATACTACCACTACAACTACTCAAATACCATAATTGCAGTCAAGCAATTAGTTTTCGGCGAAGCATTAGGATACATCTATTGAATATCACAAACGAGGCCATGAGTTGATGAGGGTCGCAAACACACAAATCATTAGTTAAATACATTCTACTGCGATATAACTCATTCGCCGTCAGACGCGTAGCCCTTTGCCCATTCGTTCGGAGACCTCGGCGATCTGGATGCTCGTTCCCTAACAGCCCTCATCTCCCGAATATTCCCGTCGCCGAAAATCCTTGGAGGAAGCGGGGACGAGCCTTCCCTGTCAGTCGGCAGCCTGCTGTCCACTGCCTAACGAACAGGACCAGACCGGCGTCGCACGAGGGGCGTGGTGGGTGCGGGACGGGAGGGGCGAAAGGCCGGCCACGAGCGCACACGCCTCTAATTCCCGTCACGATAATAAAAACCCGGGTGTCCGCCAGAGCGGAGGCGACGTTGGCGGCAGCGCCCACACTCACGCCGCGTCGGGCTGAATTGGACAGCTTAGGTACCGCGGGACCGGACGGCAAGCGGAGGGATCGGGCCGCGCGGCACGGCCGGGGATCACCGCGCCTGCCGGCATGACGAAGCCCCAGTAATTGCACGCCGGCTTCCTCTCCCTCAGCAGCCGCCCCACGCGATCCTCTCGCTTCCCTCTGCTCTCGCTCGGCCGACCGGCCGGCCGGCCGGCGGCGCCCCGCGCACGCCTCTTGTGCCGGCCGCCGACGCTTCTCGCACCCCGCGACCGCCGTCACGCTCGCCGCTCGTCCTCGCAAATCGATGCTGTACACGCGGGAGCGGCGGGGAGGACGGGGCGAGAAAGACGATGGCAGTGCATGAGGACTGGTGGGAGCTCACGGACACCGAGGGAGAACGGCGCAGTCCGTCGACGAAACGGAGGGGAAGATGGGAATGACAGGGTTTACGAGAACGGGCCAGAAACGGAGGGGATGCAGTCACAGGCACCGCAGACGGCGCGGGACGAGTCATCCCTTGGACGAAGAGGATATAGGGCTCTAGTCCCCCACCACTTCTCCTGTCCCTTTTGCACCACCTAACATTCCTCGCGCGGTGAAAGCGACAGCAGGCGCTCGAGTATTTCAGACCGTTTAACAACGGCGGAGCCGGAAAATTCAGCGATGTCTTCGTAACTCGAGAGCCACTTCGCTGGGCGGCAATGACGGAGAAATGACGTTAAAAACCTCACTATTTACTTATCAGTAGTGCGACCGACACTCCGTGCGTGCGACGTCGCGGCCTTAGAGAGGTAAAATCGGTCGAGCAGCGGGTCGACTCATTCGTCGTTTGCGTGTGCTGAGGGCGAGCAATGGTCGAGCGTGGGCGTGCGTTGCGCTCGAGGGGGGCACTGGCGGAAGCTTGAGGGGAGATCAGCTGCGGAGAAAGTGGCCGAGTACAGAATATACGACCCTCCGCACGCGTAAAACTCCACACCAGCGATTTCCATACACGACCGAGGGATTGCCAACAGCCACGTGTTCTCCACTTACACGTTAGTCTCATGCTGTTTCCCCTTCAGTGGCAATCTCACTTGCTGATCGCAAAAGCCACCTCATTTCTTACGCTTACTATTAGGTATCGTCTCATAAAACTCAAATCCATTTGTACACATTTTCATGTTATTACTGGGTATCTAGGGGACTCAACAAGGGATATTTTAATACTTTCTCAAAAACATTTTCTCCTATCCGGGACAGACTTTCATAGCTTCTCTCTTCCCCCACAAACTTTTTTCAATAAAATATTTCGTAATTAAGAGGAGGAGAATTGTTCAAATGAAAGGGTCAGAAAAATTGCTATTATCTCCCAATTTGAGTCACTTCAGTCACTCTTCAGGTCGATCCGCGGATATTAAAAGTACAAATACAACTTTTTGACGAGTATATTTTACACAATTTTATAAAATATGCTCCTATAAGTATCGTAACATGAATCACGGAGTGTAAACGGAAGCAAATTTCACGAGCGGACTACGGACAAAGGATGATACGAAGCAACCGAAGTTGCTTTGCAACAGACAATAGCAACCAGGTGACACAACAATAGCAACCAGGAGACACCAGTATTGCAATGACAGTTTACAGATTGCCCAGGGTGTGGAAAGGAAACCTCACGAATAAAGTAAACGGAAGAAGTCCTTACATCGTCGCATCAGTAAGTTCTACCTCATAACAATACGCGTGTAGCATCTGCTGGTGTCAGCTCCCCAGAACATTCCCTCCATGGCTGCGAAGCTCCTGGGTGGCACAAAGATCCAGCTCATTATCTCCCGAGAGCGAGCGACACGACACGGCGCCTAGCGCACCTCCGCCACCGCGCACCCTCCGGACGCACGACGGATCGACGGACAGAAGACGACCTACAATCCCCTCCCCTCCCCGCCTCACTCCGTATTCCCTGCTGAGACGCGGTGGAGACTGCCACTCCAGGCGTCAAATGAACCTCCGGAGCGATGAAGGCGCACCAGCCACCGTCAAGACGACAATGTAGGGGATGAGGAAGTTAGAGATTGAACCAAGGAATATGAAGGCGAGAAGAAGATTTAAGGACACAAGGGGGAATTGGAATGAAGGTTTCAAGAATGCGGGAGGCGTGATATGTGGGGAACGAAAGACATTGTGTAGAAGAAAGGTGGAATGCAGATGCCGGGAAGAGGACGATATAAAGCAAAAATAAGGGATGTGATGAGAGGGGGAGGCTGGCGAAAGCAGGGAGGGGTCCGGAGGTCTGCTTTCCCGTTGCTAGCGTCGCCTCAATGAGAGCAACGCAGCCCTGTGCATGTGCAAGCATTATGGAATCCATTAATCTTATCCGATGATATTACAACTGCTTGGCAACGGCGACAGGCGGCTGTGGAACGCGCTAAGGACGTCGCGACGCTGGGAGAGGGACGGGGTGGAGCGCCGGCACAGTCAAGCGACAAGACGACGTGTCAGCGGGAGGGAAAGGGACGCGGCACAACGAAGAGAGGCGGGGGTGGGATGGTGCCAGTGCGGGCGCTGGCGCTGGCGCCGCCACTACCCGACGACGGAACGTGATTATTCAGCGCGCCGGCTTAAAAGATGACTGCCGGTTATTGGAGATTGCGCACTATTGCGGGCGATGCGTCGTAATCCCACCATCGACAGCCCAGTGGCAGCAGTCGAGGTGTCTGGTGCTTGGGACGGATGCGGAAGATGAGACTTGCACACTTCAACTGGCTTTGCAGAACTGAAACTCCTGCGTATAGAGACTAAGTGACACCCCTTTGCTCATAGGTCAGCGATTTAAACGTATGTTGAGTACTGAACAGGCAAGCGTCCGTTAAAAAGGGTAAAAGAGATGAAAAATCTCTAGAGGGTAAATTCTGTTTCCGAAAAAAAAAACATTTCAGCCAAGGCGAATATTACTTCCAGCTTTAGTTCATAATAACACATCCAAATTATGAATGCACGAATACAGAATCACTGCTTCCGATTAGACCAACGAGGACGTTAGCATGGTTTCTAACATATTCTCATTTTTGTCACTGCAACGTATTCAAGACGATGAAGAAACAAACAAATGTATTACTTTTCATATTTATCACCAATTCCTCAGTAAAAAAATAAAATAAAATGAAATTTCACAAAAAGTAAACAGTACTTTTTAGACGGACCCATAACATACATGAAGGAAGTTATACAATGACCGCAGGACACAAAATCCATTCCATTCCCCTAGAACTAATCATTATCACTAAAACTACTTCGTCAGTCAATTGATAAGTAAATGGACACTGAGCTGAAAAAATATTTCGAGGAAAGCAAGAAATCTCTTCATGTTGACGTAAATCAACTGAAACGAATTGGAGTAAAACATCGCTTAGAATACGGGGGTCAGTGCCGGTGGTACCCGTCCTCACGCATGAACTTTGTTCTTCTTGTTGTTTCTTATATTTTTTGCAACTATTGTCTCAGTTAAACTTTTTCTATAATCTAACTTTATCTCCAATGCCCCTATGCAGTGCAAACTTGCATGGAAATCAAGTGGCTTTGACTAGCGTTTAAGAGGGATTTCAACAAGATTTAGCTATATGATAAAACATGTCACTGAAAATTTAAATTTCTGAAAAATCACCGAACTTTTAAATGGATTAACATTAAAATTTCAATAATTCTGTCCAAGTTATATCAACACAACAATGAGAGTAAATGCCAAATCCTCCTTACTTTCTACAGTGTTGTGTTAACTATTCCGTCGCATAAAATTTTTCAAAGAGGTGCACGACTGTGATGTAATATTATTACACGTTTTATATAGTGCTACCATACAATTATACAGAGGCACATCACGATACATGCTTAAATGATGAAAGAATGTAACAAATGGAACAAGTTATTGCTTAACGCTTAGATTTCCACGTCACTATTTCATTAGTCTCACTATTGTGAAAAGGCTGTTTATTATACACGTCTTCGTGAACATAAAAAGCAAATTTAGAGCCTTGAATAGAGAAAGCACTCGATATCGAAGGAATTTGATAATTACAAGAAAGAAATGTATCGTAATATGCACGCGTCTCAACAAGATACATACAAGTTGTGAAACAAACCGTTGATAGAATTTTGAGATTTACGGCTGTAAAATCATCAGTGGAGGAGCAGATTAAAATAAATTACTTTCATCGCTTCTAAACACGGCGTTTTCTTCAAGTAGAGAAAGCTGAATTCTTCGCGACCAGCCACTTCAATGGAAACTTTTTCCTCACCTGGCTTCATAAGCATTATTTCCCGCACTATACCAAACGCCTCCGTCCAAATGGACACATGGTCTCACCCCGACTGCCTTCCCTAACCGGCTTCAACCCTCTCCACTTTGCTCGCTGCCACACGTGTGGCGCACCATACACATCCTTCACGTAATGGTTTTAATTTCCTGCCAAAATACCAATACTTGCGTATCCAGACTGCGACGAAGATCTTCGGTTAGCGTCAAAGCGGCTACATGAAACACAGAGGCCAGAGCGATAGGAGCGAATAGCTTGATGCGACGGACAGCACAAGACGGCACAAGCGCATCTCTGCTGCGACGCCGACATTAACCTCTCGTTTTCCACACCCTCGCATCCCCGCGCGCCTCGGCGCCGCTCGCCCGCCGGCGCCACACAAACCTCGGGGAATCGCCAAGGGCTCTCCGCCATAAAAAAATAACACTGTGCGGACGTAGACGCTTGCCTTTTGTCACGGATTATCCCGTCGGTCGCGAGGAGGGGAGTAGGGTGCAACGCGGAAGGGCTATGTAGTTCCGGCTGAATTCCCTCTCCTCTCCTGCGTCGCTTCCCGACGACGTTCCTCCTCGTGAGGAAGTGGAGGTCGCGGACTGAAAACAATGGCTTCAAAAAAAAGAGACGAAAAGAGTCGCGAATGAAACAAGGGCAAAAAAGAAAAGAGAAGGACATGGGTCGTAGTGAATCCCCGAGTATCAACTCTCTGAGGCGCTGCTGTGGGCTTGTGTGCACGGCCGCTGCCTGAGCGATGGATGGCCCGGGTCGGCGTCGCGACGCGAGACTCCGGCGCCGCCATACTCAGGGGACGCCACCCGCTCGTTCCGTTCCCCGCCTCGACGAGCACTCCGTTACGCCCAACCGAGGAGTTCGGTCACCGGAAACCTTGAGCGCTGCATCGCGCAGGAGCGTCAGCCGATTTACCGGAAGTGAGGTCAGGATATAGAGGGAAATGATCAAGGCTTTGCAGAATTTGGAAGCAACGACAAACTAGATGCGGATATACAGAAAGATTGTAGGACTGAGCGATACCTGAAAATAACCAGTGACGGGGACAAAAAGTGAAGGCAGCAGGAAAAGGTAGGTGACATGTGTCACTAGAGTGGGTTAGAAGTGGATGAGGCGTACATTGTACAAGATAAGTCTGCAGAAGCGGACTAGGCAGGGTGCGGAAGGTACGGAGTCAAACCGAAGTGGTCAGGGTAGGTGGCGACCACCGCCAAACCGAAACAGCCCGATACATTGAGCGTTTAGCTGATGGGAGGGTGCGGGGAGAGGATGACAGTGCAGACCAAAGCCAGCCGAGGCGACTGGAGCGGAGCCACGCCGGGCAGAAGCAAAAGCATGAAACTTCGCGCCCGAGCTGTCTTGAGCCCATTTCAACTTGCCGCAAACTTTACCGACAACCGTTTGGGCGGCGATGTGATTTGTGGGAGACGACGTGAACGAGGCGGCGCCAGGTCGTTAAGGAAGTTAGAGAAACCTTTATGACAAGTTGGCAATGTGGTTTGCGACGAGTTTATGCACGGTCTGCGGGATGGGCGTGCGCACACGCGCGACGCGGACCAACACTCACTGCGCGCTCAACACCGGTAAGCCTGTCTGGACACAACCACTACCTTACTCCAATCGATTTCACCCCGCTCCCTGAAGCAGCCCTTTGTTTCGCTTACGTATTGCTCGCATGAACATCATCCCAACGGAGCTCTTCGCCTTCTTCCCTTATCCTCCTCTTCCAACAAGGTTGTAAATGCACACTTCTTCTGTTTATCTTCACACACTCCAATCCTTTACTCCTCCAGCGACGGACAACGGATTCAATATTTCCCATCGGTAGACTCGATCCCTTTCTTCTGTGAGTGACGCATCGGAACGCTTGCATGCCGCGTGCGTCACAGGCGGAAAGGACAGACATGTGGGCGAGAGGCTGCAGCGGAGGACGGGTGAGCGCGGCGCCCCTGGCACCTCCATCATGTCCCTACACAGTCTCTCGCTCTGCCGGCGCCAGCTCCCTTGACACTGCGCCTCTGGAACAGCTGAGCGTTGGAGAAGAGCGACCCGTGGCGGCTGCACAAACCCACGCCGCCGTTTACGCACCCACGGGAATCTGTGGCGAGAACTTACTGCTCCAGCTCAGAACACTCCACATCGAGTTTCATGAAAAGGCGTCTCGAGTTTTCAATAGTAATTGTCTTCGTTGCATTGTAAAGAGTTGGATACCTCTTCAAATTTTATCCTACATCACGTTTTTATTTATGAAATAGAAGATAAGTAGTGGTAATTTAAGTGACGATGGAATCCAGAAATTATACTGCATAGATTATTAAAAATTTATTTCATAAATATAATACTTATCGTGAATTACGCAGGTCATGGCAGCATTGTCGTAATACTTCACTTGCATGTCTAATTAAAATTACAACACTCCTACAAACAGAAACTAAGTCTATTAGACTTGAGACTATTTAGCGCTATATTAAGCCTAGAGGTAACTCATTGTTCATTATTCGGGACTTTGTTATATTAAAACTTTAAATTCTAAGTGCTAGATTTGAATACAATAAGCCCACTTTATTTTATAGCGCCCGTAAACTTTCGTTATTATAGCGCTTTTTATCGATTTAGGACGTTCAGATGATAAATTGGAAGAGGACCAAAACTCTTCTCAGCTCCAATCATTCGTTCCTCACACGCCCCTCCATTTTACAGGACTCCAGGTGAAGTCATGACGACTCAGATTCATTAGCTAAGACATGAAGTGGAGGGTAAATAACGGTCGGCAGACTGCTCCAAAAATCAATAACGTTCTATGTGCTAAAAGGTCGAAAGACTTGTAAATAGATTACAGCTGAGGGAATAAACGTTCATACAGTCAAAGGACATAGTTTGTAAGCTTTCCAATCACCTTTTGCATAGTATTTTTAAAACAATACTGCAAAGACAAAGTAAAATTTCTTTCCATATCACAATTTTAAATTCATTCGTTTGCAAAGGTTGAGAATAAATTTTAAAGCAGAGCTGCGTAAATTTTTATAAATTTCAACTATCAAAATATTCTTTTCTACTAATAATGAGCATGATTAAGGACCAATATAATCATTGCATTAGTAAACAAATTAATTTTGTCCAGTTTCAAAGGTACCGCAATCGATACCACTGCGGATCATTCTGATCGGAGGTCATATCGCCCGGTCCCTCGGTTTATGCACTCACTCGCACCGGCCTATGCAATCTTTGCTTAGGACAGATACGATTACACAAATGGAATTTCGACGCGACAGAACTGAATTTACACAGTTTGTTTTGGAGTTTTGCTCGTGAGTTTAGTCAACGATGGGTTAATAGCTAGTGCTCGTCAAACTCAACAACTAAAATGTTATTCGTCCATCATATGTGAATAACGAAAGATACTGATTGAATCATTCACACGAAATCTGCAATTAGTTCGTTTCGTATTAGAATTAAAGAAATGTGTCTTCACTGGACCGAGTTAAAAGTCAAAGAAACAAGGGATCTCATTGAATAATCAACAAGTACACAAAGCTCAAGTAAAATGTTTGGTTGCTGGAAACTGATTTCTGATACTACAATACAACGAAGGTGTAGAGACAAGTATTGCTCAATTAACAAATAGAATATGTGTGAGTGAAACCTGTAATGAGAAGCGACAATATCACTTAAGTTTATTACTAACCACACACATCAAATTCAGGAATGAATACTCTTTCTAAAAATAGTTTATATACGCGTTAAATTTAAAGGCAAATTTTATGACATCACAGTCAAGCAAATAGTATCATCGGACTTAATGAATATACTAATTCCGATGAGGACGTAAAAATAAAATGAATCACAAGTAATGGAGTGAATGTTATTGGATGAAACGTGATTATCACACGCAGTCAAACAACAAAAATAAAATGTAAAGGCGGCATCTTTCAAATAAAGTTTATATTAAAAGTATGATTACTCTTTATCGTTTTCTACACACATCGGTTTATAGGACTAAAAACCAAATGGAAATTTACACTGAGTCGTTAGTATTCATAAGCCTGCATAAAAATGGAAGACGAAGTATGAGATGGTGGAGTCTCGCATTCAATTTTCACACAAGTGATTCGTTTCGTGAAATAATCGACCTATTTATGCCACACAAATAGCAGCGCAAACAAAAGCACGAATAACTCATATGACACCTGCAGAACTTTATTGCTTCAGACACAAAAGAAATCCGGACCAGAGTTCTACGTTCAGATATTATGAAGAAACACGCCGAAGGTTGACAAGATGAAGGTTCAATGCCGAAGTTGCGTGACGAGTAACTAGATCAAGCAGGAATTCATTTTAGTGGCGCCATTCGGCACGCCTTGCATATGACACGCCATTTCCGTCTTAATTGAGAACTTCGCTTTTGTTCGCGACACGATCACGTACGGAAGCAAGGAGCTTCCCTTCAACCCAAATGCAATTTTTGTAGAAAACCGCAAGCCATCTCATCTAGCCAAATTACTACGCCGTTTACATCCTTCGAACAGCTTCACATTCTCTTCTAGAGACACCCTTGTTATTCAGAACAATTAACTTTGTTGTGCTGTTATTTCTGTCATAATTATATTATTAAATTAACAACTTTAGGACGTTACTCAGACTTAAAAATATAGTTCACTCAAAACTTTTCGTCACTGTTTTGCGACTTCGTCAGGTGATACATAAATAGTTCAGTAACCTGGTAACACATTGTGAATGAAATTAAATAATATTTAACAACAGAATAAATTTTTAAAAACATACAAAAATATCATAATATTGATCTATAAATATCCGGTAGTTTTTCTGTGTACCCACGTAAGTTCAAAATTCCAATTGCGGTTTTTATGTGCTTTAATTCGGACATGTAACGTTTATAATAATTACTTTTTTTCCCTAATATCCTGATGTTTCCTAATCCATCAAATGGTCCTTCTCTAAGCACTGATTAGTTACAAAATTGGATTCTGCTGCATTTGGATTCTCCATCTGTTCCTCTTTTTCTTCCAAGTTTATTTTGACAGACGCAAGCTCGCAGATATGTATCAGCATTAATGCATCTCGGGTGATATTATTCTTGTCAGAGAAGGATTTTCGATGAAGGCTCGTTTTTTCTCTCCTCCTCCCTCCTGGAACTTGGCAACGCGGCGTATTTTCCTTCGATTCTCATATCCGTGAACGTTTCGGTTACGTGGCAATCGCCGAAGCGGATACAACACACACATTTCATCCGGAAACAAGCCACCAACAACAAAGGGAGTCCCCGCTTACTATGCCTGAGACGGACGGACGGACAGCCCGAAGGACAATAGCTTTAACTGCCCTTTACGGAACACAATTCACGACGCGTCGAGCAAAGGAAGGGCCCCAAGAAACTAAGTACCCCCAGGAAATGCTTCATCTTGACCTAGCGCCCTTTTATGCAGGGGACACCAGACGACCGGATCAAGGATTGGAGGGGAGAGAGGTAACAAGACCGGGGGCAGAGGAACTGTCGCCCTCTCGCCGGACGTGCTAGTCGCCGACTTCTCCCACGCCCCCACATCATCCCACACACCCCACCCATAACAGTTCTCATTCCCCACGACCCAGAACCCAGCGGCAGTGATGTCGCCACCGCATATTCCTGGAGAAAAATGATCTAATTTAAATGCCTCGAAACTTTAATTCCTCCCAACAAATACGTGAGAGCGGCTATGTGGCGACTCTGATCCCTTGTTCCTCAACCATTTAAATTATGCAAATTAAACCCGACTGTAGCTTCGCTTTCCGCCTCTGCTTCGCGAAAGCGGCCGACGCATGCGCACAAACACGCACGCCGCTACAGATGCGCACGCCCATGTGTTCACGTGCTCTCGTAAAACCGGCGGATTTATTCATAATCTTCCCAATACCCCTATGCATGCATAACCACGCGTAGAAAAACAAGGACGCGTTTCCCTATCTCTTATTCATTTTGTTTCATTACTACTGCGCGGTGCACGACAGGGGACGAATACGACCCACTCCACACGAATGTCCCCACCACATACCACCGGAAACCCCACTCGCCGTCCCCCGTATCTTTCCTCCCGTCTTCGACCAAAGTTCCTCAGTGGCAAGTAAACACTAATTAACTGGGAGACTCCTTCATCACCCGGCGTCCACAGGAGAGCTCGGAAGTAAGTTTCCCCTTTCCGATTGTACGTGTAATATTTAAGAAATGAAATGGTCGCAAAAGGTTGAAGGTACCCTCTTCATCTTAAAAAAGTATAATCAAAAATAATCCTTAGAGTATTATTTTTTTACTGAATAACAATGTTTCATCAGGCAACTTTAAAACCGGCTCTCTAGTGGACCGAATGGAGACTTCATTAAGTTAATATTAACATCCAAAACACCATTTTCGGTCTCGTAAAATGAACATTTTTAGTAAATGAATGAAGAATGATGTTTTATGAAGAAGCTAATTTATAAAATATTTTCTTGGACATATTTTTGAGATACGATGCATTTCAAAGCACTACGCAATATCGAGTGAGTTCGGAATATATCTTGAATTTCCAAGAAATTTTGAAGTCTTGACAAACAATACTTGTTAAACTACAGTTTATTACAAACGCTCGTCGTATAGTTCAAGAACGTCACTTCTCTACCGTAATAGTACTTTTTAACATTCTAAAATAATGAAGTTTACATCGCACAATACATCTGATAGTCATAGATGTTTCTGAAGGATGGGACCATGTTAGTTGAATGTATATTGTGCGTTCAGGAAACTTTCAATCAAAATGTCAGAATCATGTATTATAGTTTTCTAGTGAAGAACGTCACCTCCAATACAACCCACATATATCAGCGTGAAGTAATAGTCCACTACAAACCCCAGAAAGTACCCAGGGATCCCAAAGAAGTCAAGGATGAAGGTAGGAAACCTAAGACGAGGGGGAACGGATGCACTCAAGTTGGAGGCCATGGTGTAGGTCCAGTTGAAACACATTTTCTACAGGAAAATAGTCTTAAGAATAAGTGCAGTCTCCCCTATTTGAACTTTGATATCCTCGCATTTTCTTGCCACGTGCACCGACGACCATCAAGACATTCCCGGTGAGACCCGTTGGACATAAAGGTGAAGAGAAATATGAGAAAATGGGTTCATTGTCTTACATCATATCGTCGCGAAATGAATATCATTCTGAATATACCAGATGGACGAAGAAAAGTGTTAACTTCAGCAACGTCAAAATAGCGAGCGAGTTAAAACTCAAAGTCACGGATTCATGAGAACCTGTTCAACGTCATAGTCACGGGGCCGGAATTATCACAAAATTTGGAGTCGTCAAATATGAGGGAAAGAGTTAAAATCAAAATTAATCATATGAGCCGTGAAGAAAATGAGAGCATATTATAAAAGATAATTTCGGTGTAATTCTCACGCAACATACAAACATCAAGAAACAAGGACTTAATTTCGTAAAGCACGAAAATATACGAAGTCATCTCTTAGACACGTGGTTAAAAGAAGAAAACATACATGTAAGTCACGCGCCACTTCAACAATATCGCAAATTTTAAATGTTAACTCACTTCATCCCAAAATTCAAGACGAAGGGGACTCCTCCACTAACATAGCATTGTGTTGTCTCCTCTCACCCCATATTACTCATCGCGCGGGTTCTCGGTCTGTACCAACAAGTTTCAATCATCGATTTGGTGGTTGTTGCTTGGTTTATTCCTGTCTGTGCGGTTGACCTAACTACAACGCCTCTCCACAATTCACGAACACACAAATGTATCGCAAAACCTGTTCATATTTTACCATTCCTGTCCACTGCTGCGTAATTCGACCAAATTGAATGCAGTGGCGAACTAGCTTCAGCACAAACTTTCTCCGCGCCCTCCCCCACCCCTATCAAAAATACAGAGAAGCACGAGGGAAAACGCGGGGTCCCCATAACCAGTTCGCTCATACACAGTACAAATCGCACCGGGAAGGTATACGCCAGCTCGAGCACAGTACACAAACAAACAGGCAAACAAACACAGTCGCCGACCAGGACAGGACTGCAATGCCTTTAGTTTAGATAGGAATTGAAATTACAAATCTGTTTACTTTTCGACGCCGTGCCGCACCGAGCGGTGGGAACCCTAACTATGGGAGGGAAGAGGGGTGTGACTGAAGAACGAATGTGTGCGTGGACAGAGCAGTAAGCGGTCAGGTGAACAGGGGCAAGGGTGTCGGGGACGGATGACTGAAAAGCCGCAGGGTGGAGTAGAAACCGGAGCACAAGTGTGGAGGAATAGATGCTTACCTTCATCGACCAGGTCTCCGCAGAGGGTGAGCACAAACGGAGAGCGGGATCACCAAGTTCATTGGTGCATAAAATTCGAAGAGTGAATTGTGATAAGATGTATTGTGAATGAAGTCATGTAATTTCGAGAGACGTAAACACGACACTAAATAAATAAAAAAACAATTCAATGAGTATACATCGTTATGGATTTCCCTCTCTCGATCCCGTATACCTGTCTCTTATACACATCTAGATGTGTATAAGAGACAGCTAGTGGACCGAATGGAGACTTCATTAAGTTAATATTAACATCCAAAACACCATTTTCGGTCTCGTAAAATGAACATTTTTAGTAAATGAATGANCCTTGTCCAAGGATTTCTAAAAAGTTATATCGTTCATATAATATTTTTCAAAACTGGATATAAATAAAACAATTGTTTATGAATAAACCAACTTTTAGAATCACTGGAACGCTGTCAATGTGAACTCATCAAAACTTGATTATATCTGCCTGTGTCTCAGTGATGGCGAAACGTTTGAATTAATAATCTAAAATAGTGCTCTTTCAGTTTGTTAATTTGATTACGTTATTTGCAGAGATGTGTCTCAGTCTTAAAAAAGGATTCAGAGCCAATGTCTTGAGCAATAACGCTAGAAAACGCTTTAGAATGCGGCAAAGAAAAAACGAGCAAGTCGAAAGCACTACTCTAAAACGGCAAATAGGAGAAGCGTGCTGGCACGGATCGAGAGAGGAAATTGGAACAAACAAATATAGCTCTTTTTCTGGAAACGAGTGGCTAGATAACTCGATCCAAGGAAAATAGCGCAAAAATTCTGCTATGTAGAACAACCATAGACGAAAACCAAAGCAATATTCCACAATCGCATTCTTCCCGTTAAGGAGCGACAAGCGCGTTGTACTGAAATAGGTTTTAAAATTCATAATCAAATATCTTGAGGTCAATTCCAATACACAACATTCCACGCGAAGCTTACTAGGACACATAATACACAAAAAATTCGTCCTTCCACCACAAATCGTGGAATTATATGACGGAAAATTTATTTCATAATCTCCATGTTCAAAATCAAACCAATATTCTGCGACCATATTTCTATCATCAAAAAATGGAAAAAGTATAATATTCTACAGTTAAAATATTTAACACTTAACGATAAGGAAGTAAATTTTGCATAAAATGTCCCTTTTCAACATCAACTATCTGCGACGACTCAATCCAATCTTACATGGTTAAAATCTGGTGAGATACATGTTATAACAGTCCTCGTAACTCGAACTCACGGAAATGCTGGTGTAAGAATGCAGGCGTGTCACGGATGGGCGAGAGGTATCCTGGAGAAGATGCAATGGAGATAGGCAAAAGCCAAGTGGCAGAGCGCCGGAGCACTCTCGTCCCGCGTGGAGGCTCCCACGGCTTCGCGGTGCGCGTTCCGCTCGTGTAGCCGGAGAACGAACCTTCGGAGGGAGGGTCAGTCTCGCTTTCCAAAACTCTTCTTCCAGTCTCTTCTTCTTCCGCTCATCGCCCGAAGTAACTAGCATTCCCTCTCCGCGAATATCTTTCGCTAGCACTAGTGCACTGCAGTGGAGGGCGAGGTAAATGAAGGAATGAATTGCAAACGACCCCACCGGACGACAGTATCGGAGTAGATAGTCTCACAAGGAGGGGAAAAGAGGCGCACCGCTTTACAACAATTCGGTTCAGTGAAGGAAACAGCTAAAGCTCGCCCTGATGCCCCTATGACTCTGGAGGCAACGAAGGCCCTATCCAACTACAGAACTTAGGAAGGGCATTCCATCCATTTTGCTTCGGCCCCCGACGCCACATCCCCGTCTCCCCGGTTGCCACCACCACTAGCCCTCTGTGTCTCGCCCTCTTGTCCCGCTCCACGCCGCCGACCCAACGCAGCACTGGTAACAGGCGTAACTTCATTCCGATCCCGAGGCAACCCCGCATACCCGCCTCGTACTTCTTCGTTATCCCGGCAGCCGCCGCTTCGTCTCGCCCACCGCGCCTCTCCCCGCTCGTCACCGATGCGCCAGCCGCAGCCTACCCGCAGTTGCAGGCGCTGCAGCCATCACCCACATCCATCCCTTCCACAGCCACACTCTACTATCGCCCAATAGAAGCCCTCACAAATAAACCTGCAGGAGCAGCCGCAACTCCCCAACACAGAAGCAGGTGTCCCACAACAGCCAACGATGCGCCTCCACTGCTCCCATAACGACCAACCAGGGTCGTTTCTCAGGTCCTCCAGCGAAGCAGGCGCAATAGCACATGGAACCTCGCTACAACCAAGCTAGTCGACGCCTCTCCCACGTACTTGCGTGTACTCAAATTTCCCATTTCCACCATGAAGCTCACAAGCTACCCATATTGCAAACCGCGATATTCATGAGTAATTGAACAGAGCAGTACCTAACCAAAACTGAAATCGAACCAGCATCTTCAGGTGTCAGAATAAATCCTTCCGTACTTGAGGCCAGAACATGATTATTCTTCCGCTCAATATATTTTGTGGTCACGAATACCCCAGACCCGTACATCAACTAAACCACAGATTCCACAAGAGTCTCAACATACCGCGAAGTAGGAAGCCATAAATATCACTCTGTATACAACCCCATGTACTCTGTGGTTTCTTGTCCACAATCAGACAGTACCGTTCTCTAAGACCCACGTCTGCTGAAACCCCCGCAACCCCGTCCGCGTCCCACAGCCACCACCGTGAGTACTCCCATGAGTACAACAGCGTCAACCCACACCCCAGGTGGAAGCCTCGCACTCGTTTGTATTTTTTATGCGCCAGTCGTGGGATCTCATTCAGAATTAACATAATATAATGTCCCCGTTCTCAGTCGGATTTCAAGCGCGCTTCTCTCCTTCTGGTGCCAGAAGGGCGTAACCACCTACATTTTCTCTGTTTCTACCCCGCGCTATCTCGCCATCCTTTCGTCTCACACTAAAAGAAAGCATGCCTTTTAAAAATAATCCATCTGTTCTTCAATACCTTCAGTTTGGTCTACCCTAAAAAAACAAAGGAAACGCAATCTACATCTTTTGTTCTTCAGAAAGACTTGCACCACTCACACCTTTCTCCTGAGCGATCAAAACGAAGTTCCTTCTCTCTCCCTTTTGTGTTACACCATCATGGTTTAACAATAAATGAGATCAACAGCACAAAAGAGGATAAGAAAAATTCTCTCTTCATGTCCAGAGAACACTGTTCGACGAAAGATTACCCTGTCGATGTCAGTTTTCAATTCTAGATTCCATCAAACGAATGAGAACCAGTCAAATCATTCCGGGTTTCTCCTTCAGGACCAATAAATCGTGGATCCTCCCTCGTCAGAAGTGACAGCGACGCTGTCTCCACCATCCAGATGAGACGATCGGAAGCACTTATTAAAAATCACGAGCGTCACTCAGCATTTAGTCGGAGCGTATTTACGCGCCGGAAGCGAACGTATGAGACTGGCAATTAGACTGACACGCCTCCCAAGCACAATGGGCCCGCAGGTCCCCCGAAGCGGGCGTACGTGTCGCCAGTCAGACTCAGGACACGAAGCGCTGGGGAGGGATCGCCCGGCCCCTTGGTGAGGAGCCACCTTTAATTAAGGGCGCGGCCGGTACAGTGGATGCAGTTGCCGCACCCACCCCACCGCGCAAAGGATTTGAACCCGGGACTCCAACTAATGAGCGGATTTCAGGATTGGGTTGGCTTCCGTGTCACGAAACCTTTAATTGAAAATACACTTTTTTTATATTTTACTTCGAGTTCAATTGATTTAAACGTCAGTTCTTTCCCTAAAAAATTAAAAAATATAAATAAATATAAAATCCTTCATTTGTATATTCTTTCCAAAAGATAACTTACAACCACGTAAAAATCTCGCGAGTGATTTCAATCGAAATATAAAATTTGTCATTCATATCAATAAGTTTTTTGTGTACGTTGTCGGTCTATTTAATGATTCAAAACTCTCGACTGAGTGACTTAAGAGGATTTTTAAACAATATGTATGTATCTAATAGGTGAATAATCGTAAATTGATGACAGGGGAAATGTCTAAAGAAAACTATTAAGCATATGACTCTTGAAGAATAAATCTGCTGAATCTCGAAACCTTGGTTTCATAAAAAACCTAATTTAACCTCAGGGGAAATGTAATACAACATTTCTTCTTACAAATTGCATCGACGTTTACTATTTTCAGAACGCTTAATTCAAATTCGTTCTGATAGGAAATGTCGAAGTATCATTAACTAAAGACAGCCCTACAAACTCAAAGGAGTCACGTTCGGGATTATATTTTTCAAAATATTTTTCAAAATTTCTTCGAGTTACACCTTTGATAAAATAGAAGTCACACATATGCAGAATGAGTTTACAAATCTCTCACTTGAAAATACGCAACTCCCATTCTCGTGACTTCCCTCTCATGCCGGATCCCACAGCAACGTGGAGGTGGAGAGACGCCGCCGGAACAGCTGGGGGGAGGGGACGTACGCCGGCGCGGAAGAGCGCGGGGCGCGATGAGGTGGGGCAGAGGGAGACGGGGGCCGCGACGGCGTCGGCGGCGGCTGCGGCAACCCAGCCCTAACGAGATCAAAGTACCGTCCGCGCGGTGCCGCGCCGCGCCTCTCGCCCACCAGCCTGCTGCGCCCTCACCGCCGCAACGCTCTGGTCCATGCAGCCTGCCTGCCTGCCATCGCCACTCGGCGGAAGGCCGGTCGGCTGGTGGGTCGGCTGGTCGGTCGGCCGGCCGGCACGACGGCGGGTGCAGCGGCGCACGCGGAAGTTGTCGAGAGAGGTCAGCCACCCCAGGCTTCGCGGGAGGAGGACCTCTGCCAAAATATCGCGAGACGTCACATAGGAGGCATAAGGAACGTCCCGGTTTATTGGCACGACATTGCGTACAGTAAAGTCCTCACTTCCGAGTACCTACTGGCGGGGAAGGGTTTGTAACATCAATGGCCAGGTGGGGATGGTGTTTGGGAGGTGAAAGGGGTGGTGCAGAGGGCAGCACCCCTGCGGCAAAAACGGAAAGTCCCGGGTTCGAGTCCCGATCCGTCACCATTTTCGTCTGATCGATGATGTTGCAACGACTTTCGCTAGTTGCTTCTGATACCTCCCGGCACAGTTTATTATTCTCCTTTTTCGAAACAAAACTTGACTGTAAAGTAATACAGAAATGAAACAAATAAATAGTGGAAAACATTAGGTTATTTTAACACGTGAAATATTGAATTATTTACTACATTTATGAATTATTAGTTTTTCCCCAATTCCTATGACAACAATGAATAAATAGAAGTCCTCGTCCCTTACCCACGTTCGACGGAAGCACTTGTCTCACCCGGGCTGGCGAAGGCGCGCGTCGCAAGCGTTCACTCGTCGGAAAATCTCGCGCGCGCTCGCTCCCATGGCGGAGGAACTTGTCTCGATTTATTCGCAGGTATTTGTTTATGCAGTCCAACAGGTGTAGCGTAGCGAAGCCAAGGCAGTATTCCCACCCGCTTCATCGAGAGAGAGAAGTTTCAAATGTATACTTATGGGCTACGACACAGGGCGAGGACTACCACAAACTGAGGACGCAACATTTGTTCCAACATTGTAAGTTATGTTTTGTTAATTAGGATTTATTTACCTCTCTAAATCTCGTTAAGTGTGGTTCTCATAACGCAGCATCAAAAAAATCGAAGGAACTTTCTCTTTAATTCTCTGGAGATCTTTCAAATTTTGTGAAAGCGAACTTCATCGTGCAACTCGTGTTCTCGGACCTGATATACCATTCAGCAAGGGCACAAGAATTTTGGGGCTCCTGGCGAAGACTAATTGGGAACTCTCAGGAAATAATTATTGTCTCAATTTTTATAATAACCCTACCGGTATAATAATGTTAATGTTAACACATGGTTTTTTATAATTGAACTCGCATGAGCGGAAAGGGTTTGAGCCACTACACCGCATGTAACCGATTCAAAAACCAATACACAGGAATCATCTTGTGCAAAAGAAATAGGAGACAGCAAAGCAAAAAACCAATAATATTCTACATTAAATTTATTTCTGTGCGCTTCCAGTCTTTAATTGTTTAGGAGGACAAAACACAAGCACTATCTACTAAACATAAAATTATCTCACCACTTTTTCTTTAATATAAAAAAGTGAAAAACGTATCCCATGATTATTTAGTTCAAATATTACGGCAATATCATGCCAAATACAATACAACATGTGACAAAATTTAAACTCACAAATCTGTGTGTTTAATAATACGAGTTCAAGCAAAGTTTAAAAAATAACCCAGCGTTTAGTGATCGTTCTACTTATTCTTTAAAATTTATTAATTTTAGATCGAGAGCATGCGTATCAATTGGTTGGCGAATACATATCACGCATAACCTGAAATTATAATTTACTTCATTCTGCAACTAACCGCTGTCAAGACACAATTCACAGATGTGCACGTACGCAATTTGGCGACGCCACCGTCCAAATGATAGGCCACATTATTAACTGCCGCGGGGTAGTGTATTCTGTTTTACATATGGGTCTCGGATTTTGACATTACGGACAGAACAGCATCAGCGCGGTACCTAGGGGTTGAAGGAATGTTAGGTTTGCGTGTTGGACATTGTATAGATTTAATGCAAAGGTACCAAAACAAGAGTTCCGCGAAACATCCGACAGTGTTTGACGTATGGCTATCCGGTTAGTACCGCGGTCTTGGGTCAAATCTTGCACTTTCGGCTGCCGTCAGAAATGTCATTCACCTCCGGCCGCAGAAGTCTCCAAAAAAATTCACTCGTCAGTGCCCCTGCGCTCTCTTACGCAAATGGTGGTGTGGAAGTGTGGACTTCATGACTTGAACCTCGTCCCAAAACAAATCACGGATCTGTTCTGTAATTACAAACAAATTTGGAAGAAATATGTTTAACACGAGAGTAATTAATGATCTCCTTCAATAAGGTTGGGCTCCAATGACCTTGCTGTTGACGAGCCCTTAAAGCCCCACAGAAAAATTCAATAAGGTCACATAATTGTTACGAAAAATTACGATTTTCGTGATGAAATGTTCTTCCGTACAGGATTTCACGACCTTCTAAGTTTCGGAATTACCGCAACAACGTGTGAACCACATGTTTTATTTCATACGCTTCGAGCGAGAAAAAATGTCTGGAATTCGAAAATTTGATTGTCCTATGGCTTTATCATTGTTTTAGTGAAGAAATCATTATATCATATTCGGAAAAGCAGATAAAGAAGCGTGGAACACCAATGGACGAAAATGGAAGAGAATAATTTTTAGGAAGCAGTCGGCGGGCCATGAACATAGGGGCCGGTGTCCCCTAGGCAACCAGAAGATTGACAGCGGGACGATATGACACAGGGGGTGTGCGGGTGGTCTGGGTGTCTCCCGCCAACAAGATTCTAACAAAGGGAGGACAAGATAGTTGACAAATAGGAACAACATACATCGCGAGTTGACACGGTGCATGACAGGATGATTGAGGTCGGGAATAGGAAACAACAGTTCAACGAGGGCAACCTAAGAATTGCCGGAAAGAGTAATAATAAAGATTGAGGAGAGGATTAAGTGGGATGGAGAGAACTGTAAAAACGATTTACCAAACGAGAAGAAAAAGCTGTAGACTTTGAAATAGTAATTTTATCGCATAATTCGTAGAAACGCATACACATAAAGTATCGTATAAGACCACCATTTCCATTAATTAGTTTTGGGCCAAGTTGGTTCAAGCGGCTATTCAATCCTAAAGGAAAAACGAGGCACACAGAAATTAAAAAGAATGTTCGTTATAAAACACATAAATAAATCGAAAACCAATTAAGATTAACGTGTTCTTTTAAATGATCGCAAAGGAGTCTAAATAATCCAATACCACGAATGAAATAAGGAGCGCCGATACGAGAAAAACAACACTCTTTGGAAAAAGCTATCACACCGAGATCATTCCATTTTACACCCACGAAAAAAAACAATGGAAATGGAAGGGATCTAGAGAGCCGAAGAAAGTCTTGAGCGACTGAAGACGAGATAGAAAACGCGAAACGCGAGTTCCACGCTCGGGCGAATGGGGCGCGAGAGTCGCGCAGAGTCCAGCCATCATCGCAGTGGCGTCGCGATAACCATCGCATATTGCCGCCGCGGCCCCCATAAAAAGTTGTAACTGCGCGCCGCCTCCGAAGCACTCGATCGTCCCACGCCTCAGGCCTATTCGCTGGATTTACTCCTTCCGTGCGACGAAGACGGAAAGAGGGACGACGGAGCAGACGCTGGATTGGAGGCACGCTGACGGTTACCCGGCGCAGGGTATTAAACGGGAGATCCAGAGATGTAGCGACGGTTCGCAGACGTAATGGGACGTGAGAAAACGGCGAGGAGACGAAGGCGCTTCGGCGAGGTGCATTTCGCGACGAAGCTGACGGGGAGGAGGAGAACAAGAGACAGACACGATGAGGCAGTGAAGGATTTATATCCTGCCGCTTGCGGTGTGGGCGGAGGGAGCCCGCGAGCGCCCCACGAGGAAGTGGAGGCGCGGTCGCGAGAGCGGGAACGGCGGCGGCGGCGGAGGAGGAAGAGAAGGCGGCGGCTGTCGTTCCTTACGCCAGTCGAAGATCGATGTCCTCGCAGCATGCGACGTCTCTGCCGCGGTCGACCTCTCGTCTTCATTGTTCTTTGTCGGAGAACATGCATTTTTAGGGTGAACTTCTGAAAATTACTTCATAAAGTTTAAATTTGAGCGAGGAAGAGGGACTACTCACACAGAAAGGTACACTCTTCCGCATGCATGCACCTTAGTTTGCATAGAGAGTAGAATAGCATATTGTGGCGATGCTTCAGCTTCTATTACGGAGTTATTCTATACAGAGTTCACACTGGACAATGAAGTTTTTAAAATGTATGGAATAAAGTTTTTTATCACCCTCATGTTCCGGTAAGATTTAATTCTAAAACAGGAATCGCAAATTTATTTTCGTGTATTAAAGAAATATGACGGTATCGGGTGTTTAGACAGAACTCGACCACGAAGACAAGCACCGTCCCAGACTAAATAACAATGTGTGACAAGTATGAAAATATTGCATGCCACACACAAACAAACTGAAGCCGGAGCGAAACCACTAAAAGTCACAATGGGTTCGGTCGCCTGCCGCTGCAGCTCCAACCTGTGGCGCGAGAGGCGAGGAGAGTAGCGTGGCGACAGCGTCCCGCCAGCACTTCAAAAGAACCCGTAGCAGCATCGGCCCACGCCCCTTGCCAAGAGACGCTTGGCGACGCCTCAGCCGCCCGACGGCAAGAGGCGGGGCGCCCGAAAATACCGGCGACGGTGGCAGCGGAGACGCACTCGGCGGCACCGGCTGCTGCCCCGTTGCGCGCGCGCCCGTATCCCTCACACCCCACCAAGCCTCCCGTCCAGTCGAGTGGCATTCCCACACGTCCCCGAGCGGCAACGGTGGCGTCGGCGGCGGTACGAGGAGGAACCACAGTCACACACTTTCAACAGCCTCTCCTCCCTTAATTTCCGGGGAGAAGAGGTCGCGGATTCTGATGACATTCCGCAAACCAGATAACCGCCGACGAAGGGGCGTCCACGCTTCCCAAAGAGACGAGTGAGGCGCCGGAGCGCGGAGGACGGGGTTCGTTGGTGCAGAATGGTGCAGCGTTGGCGCAGCGCTAACTTTGCGCCGGGGAAACGAAGTGGTTCCACTGAACGGCCGATCAATTTCACGCTACTTCGGAACACGATGGCGATAATTGTGCGACGGCGAGAGGGCGGCGGGGGCGGAGTCCGGGGATCGAAGCGCACGCGAGCGATTAAAGCAGCGGGTGCCTGCGTCCCCGACCCCGTCACCCACCGCACGATTTACATGTGACCCACATCGCGCCGGAGGGGGACTATCGCGGGATCGCGTTGCAATTTCATATATTTGGTCGGCGACGGACTCCTTCGCCGGAGGTGGAGGAGCCGTGGCGCCGCACCCACGAACCTGCGCCTGCACATCCAGCTCTCACGAAACGTGGGCGCACACTCCGGTCCTCCTCTCTAATTAACGGCGGGAGGCAACCGTTAATAACAACTAAGGCTAAATAGGGGAAAATTAGATGTTGGCTTTAGCTTAATAAATTCATTCGAAATACAACACTACAGGGTACCGATGCGAACACGTTAATAGAAATCTAATAAAAATTGAGTTGAATTGTTTCCGGACCACGGCGATTGAGACACGGAGGGAGAAAGGCGAGTAAATTACAGAGTGGTGACAAGGAATAATTAATTCGACGGGGAGATGACGCATGAGAGTGGAAAGGAGGAACAGAAAGTTCTTGAGCGAAGTACTTAAAAAAGGAAAGTCGCGCATTAACATGTCAATTAATGTAATACGATGAGACAGGACAAAGTAATAATTACGCTCTGACAAATACTGAATAAGAACTACGTTCATAAATGTAATACAAATTTAATAATTTGAGATATATTTTACATGACGTATTTTACACGATTATCGTTACACGATGACAGTAAAACAATCGATACAACATTAATAAGGAAAAAAGAGAAGACCGCAAAGCTTCTCATTAAAAATCATAGAAAAATAGGACGAGAAAAAATAAAATTTTTAATTTTTTCCACGAGGTACAAGGAAAATGTCCGCAATCCACCATGGCATCAACTCGAAACAAATCTCACAAGACGGAATAGTCCCGGCCACAAACAGCTGTTCTCTCCAGTAAATAACACAGCCACAACACACACCATAACAAAAATGTTCTCGGCGGCACTAAGACGTTGTGTCACACATCAGTGCGACGACATCCGTCCACAGACATACGGTGGAGCGGCGACCGGCAGATGCAAGAAACTGCGAAGGTCCTGTATGCCTCTCACATCTCTTCTTCCAAGATCATCCTCATACTAGCGGGTGGGGAGAAAGTGGACTTAGGGAAAAGGGGATCCCGGGTTCAAGTTAGCCCCCTCCCCCCATGAGTGAAAAAAAAACATAATTTTGTTAAGTTTGTACAAATATGTTTTATTTAATACGTAGGCGTTATATTCGCGTTGGGTTGTAAAAGCTATTTGTTGTATCCCATAATTGTATCCTAGTTTCCTAATTTTCCATCTCTCCTAACCCCGTAGGTCTAACCTCCCCTCTCCCCCCCACACACCACAAATTTTTTTTTGGATATAACAGTGTGTGGGGAGGTTGGAAGAATACCCCTTAGTGATTACTACGCCATACACAGAAATCATCCCGAGTTCAAGTAATATACAGTATCTAGTCTGGCGAATGACATTATTTTATCACTAAATTAATAATTTTGATCCAGTAACATCAATATTACAGAAATATTTGAAGACACCATACTAATGACAATTATGCTTCAATGTTCGTACTCCCTTTCTGGCAATTGATTTGATTCTTATTCAATTCAATAATTTACCTCTTCAAAAATACATTGTAAGACCGCATCAATTGTGGTACTGTCCTGTTTTAATCTTCCTAGAAATGGGAATTCGGTGGTTGACAACACACTGCTTATACAACTTGATAATGTCATTCATGTTAATCTATTTTGCTCAGATGATTCATAAATGGAAGATTACACACAATCATATCCAAGAACTCAGTGCAAGAGTCAGAAATTATCCCTCACTGAGTGAAGGGTAGAGGCAATTTTTCGTGTAACATGTGTTTGAAATAGTTATGCGATAACTAAAAATGATATAATAGATACTTAACAAACTTTTTATTTTACTCGTACCCACGAGAAAAGTGTAAGTTGTATCTTTGTTTGAATAAGAGAATACGAAGAGTTAACAATTGCGTTGGGAGAGTGGAATTACAAATTCCACATACAAAGTAGCCTTTTCCATGAGGATACTTTTAAAGAAATATACATTCATTGGAAAGATTGAAAAAAAATGTATCCCGGGTTTCGAAGACGTTTGGGCAAAGAAGTTAGAAATATGACAAACCCTTTCCTGAAAACGAACGAAAACTGTTTCAAATATACGCAATAGTACGTCCCATTGTATCCGATGCCTGTCCATTCCTTGAAACTGCCCGGGAATCGAGGTCGGACAGGAGCGGGAGAACGGAACGAGCGGGGATCAACGGCCAGTGTGTCCGCGTGAAAACACGTTCCTTCCCCGCCCACGTCCCCGCACCCCCGCTCCACACGTCTCTCGCGAGCGACCGTCCGACGCGCCCCGCCAAAGCCAGCCTTCGTGAATCTGGCAATGTGTTTCCTTGACAAACGCCAAAAACAACAAACTCCCATACACATTGTTTTGTCAATCTTTTATCGATTTCGTTAGCGTTTATTTTGTTCGTTGACCTCTCTCAAAGGCATCTAATCGCAAGCAACAGTCCCAAATTCAAATTATAAGTAAACGATTTAACCCGCGAAACATGCAAATAAATACCGATACAGATATCTGAAGTCTTTAAGCGCTATCGCAAATCAGAAATGGAGTTATATTTTCCTGTTCTTTTAGAGTTCCATGAGCTGGACCTAAACGAAATACTGACGACATGCAACGCAGTTTGCCCAAATTTATACCCAGCGTGAGTTTTTCGGGATGTGCAAATGCACAGGTCACTCCCTCAATGTAAAATTTACAATTAATACGCATCTGGAGTTGTCATAGTATTTATCAAATCAACAAGATACGATTTTCGAAATAACTTTCGACAAACAAAATAGTGCCGCGAGAACTTGAACAAATATTTTAAACAAATAACTTCGGCATCGAATTAATCAACCAATATTAGTTGTCGTAATAAGTTACGCCCAGAGAAATTACATCTCCAAATCTTTCCGCGATCTCTCCTAGGGCACGATATCCCACTTTGAGAAGTAATCCCACATCTGACTCTTCGCAAAGGCATCCCTCCCCACTTTAACACGTGCTACAGGCGGGGACGTGCCGTGGGGTGAGGATGGGGAGGCAGGTGCCCCTTGTCTATTCCGCGTCCCGTGGGCACAACTCCCCGTGGCCCCTTCGACTGAGCGACGCGCCGCACCGCGGGGATTTGCCGCAGAGGAGGGGGGAGGAGCTCGAGGGGATACCCACTGTTCACCCCCTAGTCCTCCTGCGAGCAGTCGGCTCGAATACAAAATCCACGGGAACGCGACGCCTCCACCCCCTCGTATTTAGAGGCTCTCTGTTCAGGAAGCTGTAAACCCAGTTGAGAGACGAGTCTCACTTCCTGTTAACCTGCTCTTAAAAGCAAAGGTGGGAACGCGTGGTGTGAAGAACGTACAAATACGCTCTAGTTTGTTCAGACCACGACGTTCCACGGCGGCCTCGAAAGAATGGTACGCGCTGTGACACTAATGAAACAGAAACCTATTAAAACGATACTTACGACTTCTTACAACCTCTCTATGGCCCTCGAGAACAACAAACTTCGTAAGGAGGCAAAAGACGTCATTACCGTCCCATACAAGTCGAGAGAATTGTTTTCTAGTATTTCCAACGAAGTTCAAGAATGTTCTCAAACGACACGAGAACAGAAATTTGCGGAGTAATGACATTTGCCTGGTGAACCAGTTCTTCATAACAACACTATATGTAATGACAGTCACTTATATTCTACTATAAAGTTTCACGGTCGTTTATTCTTCAATAAAACATACTTTACAGTCTTTTAAGTCTCGAAATTACAGCTCGAAACTGTACATACGAAATTGATTCATCTTTCTTCCTACCTGTACTTAATTTAACATTGTGTTAATTACATTAACGGTAACGTTAAAGAACATAATATTAAATCTAACGAATTAACAAACACTAAAAGTATTTTTATAACTAACAAACATTTACCGTTTATCATTTGCAAGTCACGAGAAACTTGATCAACGTTCACTAACTTTTTATGAGGACATTTCCAGTACACCAAATATTTCTGATATATGCTGAGAATCACTTAATTTTTTTGATATTTCTGTCATAATGTCATGTTCAGCTAGAAGCTTGTTCAAGTAATGATTCTTGTCTTGAATATGGTTAGAATTCAAACAAAAAGTTGGCAAATAAATATAATTCACACTAAATCCTCGAGATATGCTCGGTTGATTTATTTAAAGACATACCATTATCATTATCATCGACACGGGTCACCGGATGTGAATTGGAAAAGTACATAAATCGTAGGATATTGCTCCTTGTGAGCAGAGAGAAGCTCCTCGCACCATTCCTCACACAGCGAGCGAACCTCTATCAACAAACAACGTTAATATTGCCATTCTGCTAAACCAACAAGTTGACTTCCGAACACAGCGATAGCAACAAGACGTGGGAAGTCGCATCATATTTCTAAGTGAAGGTAGTCGTGACGACTGTTGGAAATCGTGCCCGCCGTGAACACGGCGCAGTGACACACGCATGCGTGCAGCGGACATTAGCAGAAGTAGCTTAGCAGTGATAAGGCGACCGCTGACTAAACACTGAGTAACCAAAGGCGTCACGCGCATGAATCAACCTTTGGTTACACTGAGTGCGGAGTACTGAATCCTGAAAGCGAAGATGACAATGGTCGGACACAACTTTGTAGTAAGTCCATTCAGAGTATTCACATCATTACCCAATAATCCATACAATCACTCGAGTTACGCGGAAATTCTCTGGATACATCGAGAGAAGCCTTTTCCCGACGGATCTCCCGTCGCAGCATACAATCCCACATCGAAACATAACAACAACAACTTTTGTTAGGGGAAGGGATATGAAATCATCAACTTATCTTGAAGTCCACGGTTCGCTATGAATGATATTTCTTTCTGAAAGATTAAAGTCAGATTCACAGCAAGGTCCATCAATTTATGAATTCAACTTCCAACCACTTTCGTCAGTAAATGTGTTTCTCTTGGTCTTCCGCCGAACAGATTAATGTAATAAATATTAATCTTTCAATCTGACAAACAAACAAGGGTCTCTGAAAAAAAATACACCTCTACGAAGGAATAGCTCATTAGTATTTTGGGCAAGTTTGAATTTTGAAAATGCGTGTAAAATATAATTCCTAAAACTGAACACTTGTTTCAGTGCAAATGAACACATCTTTTATATTTCTTACAATTATTACAATCATTCGAGTTAATTTTGAAAATTTCTTCAATATAACCACGATATAAAGATAAAAAGAGTTATTACTGACTGATTTGAACGCATTTATAACCAGTTCATCGATATTTTTCTTCTTTTTTTTCACAATCTTGGGCCATAGAACGTGTTAGTTTGAATGCACGGAAGACACAATTTATTCATAGGCGACCGGAGCGCAACAGTCTGCTGATGCCAAGTCTCCTTCTGTCATACTCTAAAACTAAGGACTCCAGAACATTTGCCAACCTTCACAGCTCTCGATAGTATGAAGCCCTTTTCCGGCAAGATCGCGTCACGCGAACCGCTTGACGAAGTCGGGCAAGTTCCAAAGTTTCTGACGGGACGTAATTAATTTTAGAGTCTTCTCGCAAAGTTAAACAGGAACTATCTCTGGCGACGACACCACATATGAGCCCACCTACCATCCCGCAACACTCCGTCACATTTACGACACATTCAACTACTTCCTGTCGACGAGACTCCGCCATCCCATCACAAAAAGACGCCTATTGTTTGAGGAGACGACGCGATAAGAGCTCTTCGCGCTCGCGCTGAAAGAGGCGACGAATAACTTTTCAATCGACACTTAAAAGTAACGTGCACTTTCAGGAGGTGACGCATACTTTACCGGGCAGTTATTTCGTACACAAGTGACATAAGCCATAAACCCTTCGGTATGACCGCAACGTGTCTCCAGCTCTCAAGTTTCATACCAAGACCCGGACTTTCATTAGAGCACGAGTCTCCTGTACAAATTTCAGATCATACTCCTTGTTTATCCAATATCGTAAATCTGGTACGTTATGTTATAAAAAGCGACAACTAAAATTTATGTCCGCCACAAACTTTCGTGAACACTCGTTGGTTTCTTAGGACCACGTGTACTAAGCTTTAACAACTATTGCGAAAAGCAATCGTAACAGAAGCGCATATCGCTACTTTTTCAGAACTATGAAAACTCGGATGCCGACAAAGAGTCAACTTCTGAAACAATAACAAGATCAATTAACAGAGTCCAGTAAATTAAAAATTAAGCAAACTTTGCCGACAACATTACAAATAAGAGATGCGGATTGCACGGCGTGGAAAGAAATACATAAGACTTGGAATTCGCCCCGTGGAACGGGCGGGGAAGGAACAACACTGGAGACAGGAAGGACAGGAGGTGGATCTGCGGAGTCGCTGGGTTAGCGGGGTCGACACAGACGACAACGGGGAAGAACGGGGCGAGGCGCTGCCGAGGTGGAGTCACGGGGCAAGGGTGTCGGCCCGGAGAGCCCCGCGTCGGGCGCCAGTTAGCAACTCCGTTCCGCACAACCCACCCACGTGTTGATCTTTGGAAACGAGCGAAGAAACGGGAGTAGGCAGCACGCAGTCCACCCCCGACCCCGCGCTGCCGACGCTGTGTTTCCACACGGTGAGAGAAGTTCCCTCTCGCTGCTGCGACGGCCTCTCCAAGTACAAAAGCGAAAGAAAACACGACGACAGAGGCACGGAGTGGGAAACGCGTAGCACCTGCAAACCTCTTCCACTCACTACCCGACCCACCTCCGCTTTCCTTCCTTTCCCGTCCTTTCCGTGCACCCTGCCTTTGCAGCACTGCGGGTCTCTCACTTCGTTACAACTTAGGTCTCGGGATTCTCCTGCAAAATTAGTCTCTACTTCGCAACTCGGAATTTTTCTTTCCACCCAAAAGACCTCCATCGACGCGGTCTCGGGGAGCCGAAGAGGTGCGGCGACATGCCTCGACATCAGCGAATGGCAGATCTCGCAGACACGAACAACCCTCAAGAGTGCAGGAACGGAGACAGAAGCTGAGTGGATGTTGCTCCAGTCGAAATACGGAATGATACATGAGGTCAGGGAAAGAAGGCGCAGGACTCACGTACTGCCATCCGCTCCCAAGTGGACAGAGCTATGAGGGAGATGGAGCCTTCATCAGCGGATACGGATAGAGTCGTAAATGAGTCCTATATAATACATTACGTAGAACCAATTACTTGATTCTTCTTCCCAGAGTAATTAGTTTTAAATTTCACACAAGAAACATCTACGAAGTAAAATATATATTTCAGTACAATGAAGACACAAGAAATACGTGTAATTCATTATATAACTTTTACAACAATTAAAATATATAAAAAAGAAATTGAAACAAATAATTAGAAATCTCATAGCAGTTAATACGTTTTTATAACAGTTAATCATATCTGGTTCACAACCGATTTCCTTCTAACAGCCAATGTGCGAGAAACCAAATCCAATGAAACAACTATCACCAAAAAGAATTCAGAAGATCACAGGTTCCGGGATATGTTCTCCGTGACTCCATAAACTCACCGAATTCCTCGCGAGGTTTCCGCAGAACCGTGTGTGCAGGGACGTGATATGTCAAGGATCTCAAACCGAGGGAGACATATGAACGCAGAAAGAAATTCCAACCTCTCCTTCGGACTCGCACAAATCCATATCAAATATTCGTCACCTCCGCAGCACAATCCCACTACTGTCAATGGAAGGCTATTCAAAAGGATTACACGAATTTTCAAAATAGGAGACTACATTTAACAAAGTATTATTGCGATTCGTCGTTGAGGAAATTGTGATATGCTGTTAGTAATTCCCACTAGTTTACTGGTTCCATGTTCGCCCACCTGAACTCAGTAGTCAATAATACGGAGACGACTAGCACAGTGAACTCGCGAATATCTTCGGTGCATTACCAGTTTTCAGCAACATCACGCTCGAAATGTGAAAAGAAATAGACACACTCACAATAGGTAAGGATAATTCGAGATGAGATGATTTCTCCTTAAAGGAAAACACGGTCAACGTAAAATAAACATCCCTCCGAGGCAAATGCGAATGTGGACTGCATTATTCAGACGTTTCAGTTTAAAACTTGGGTACGGGCAGTCAATTTCTGAGCTCCGTATACTTATGAATTACCGTTTAGTCCCAAACAAATTAAGCTACGTGGCTGAAATAAATTATATTTACATCTAGACCAACTTCCAGCTTTAATTATGAGGAGCCAGAGGCGCACAGTTTCCGTTTCTGAGTGTTGTTTTTGCTCTGCGGGGTTTAATCGAAAATTTTCCAGACAAGTCTCAATGATGAATCTATCACATTCCACTTTCTGCACATCAATCCTGTCACTTTAAGTGGTGGAAAGATGTAGACCTATGCAATGCTTTTTTTTCTGGTAAAAAGGTAGCCGGTATGTACTTGGTTCTATCCAAACATAGAACAATGAATTCGCAAATTATATGATAACTTTCGGTCAGGTGAAAATGGCGACGAGTCGAGAATCGAATCTGGGACTCCTGCGATTCCTGCGATCAATGCAGGAGTCCCGGGTTCGATTCGTCGCCATTTTCACCTGACCGAAAGTTATCACATATCTTCTCCACGTGTAGGGTACACGGAAGAAATATATACATCGCAAATTATATTTTGTTTGGTAACGCATTTAAATTACCACGCAACCGGTGGCAGTAAATTATTAAAACCTGAAATCACATACAATACCAGTATTATCAAACCGGATTGATAAATTTTATGATGCGGTGGATATCTATCGAAGTGAATTATCGATACATACTGACGCGATAATTCGAACATGGAGTAATGAAGGCAGCATTAAGGGACACTTAAACAATAAATTCAAAGTTTCACCACTTTTTTTTTCAATCCGAAGTTTACCGGTACAAAAGAGCACTGTGCCTACGTAAAGCCAGCATAAAATATATGGAGTTTGCAAAAGTAAATCATGAATCTTCCTTCAACCCCATCACGCCCTGAGCCTCCTAGCTGCTCCGCCCGCCCAGAAGCCGCTCCCTCCGCGGAGGCAAGCGGCGTGACGCTAACGCGAGCGGACGCGGCGGCGCGACCCGCGTCGCGTCAGCGCCGGGCATCGCATCGCATCGCATCGCGGCGCGCTCGCTCCGAGAGGAGAGAACGCGTCTGCCGTCCGCATTTCGCCGCCTCGACATGACAACCGCACTCTCTCCAGGGAGCGCTCCGATGCTCTCGCTCCTCCCGAATCTCTGACCCTCCCTCCCCGGCGCCGCTCCGAATCTCAACGCGCGCGTCAGAAAAGACTCTCGGGAGCGGCGCGGCGCGACGGCGACGGCGGCGGCGGTGGGTCTGCGTCGCGTGTCGTGTAGCACTAGCACTGCGACTGAGCTTCATCGCCGGGCCCTGGAGGGAAGAGGAGCACGTGGAACGACTACGTGCACCCGCCGACGACGCGAGGGGGAAGCAACCCCGCCGAGGGAAACCCAGAGACGTTTAAGTTCGATCCACTTCATTGCACAAGCACAGGCTTCGACACAAGTGCGCTGCGTCCCCGCACGAGCTGCGCTGGAGGTCGGGTCGTAGGGGCGCGCCGACGACGTCGAGATCCAGAAGAACCGCTTCTAAAATATGAGTCGCTTCTCAATAACACAGGCAGCAGCGATAGTGTTTAGGGTGATTTACCCGAGCGAATCGTCCCCAATGGACCCCTTAAAGGCTCTCCCTTTCTCCTCGTCCTAACCCATTTCTCGGGAAATGGGAGGGAAACGCATGGTATGATTCCTGAGGGGAGGGAAGGAAATTGTCTCGAAGTGACTCTCGAGAGACTCAACTTCGATACAGTGTAAGCGTTGCTTCATCTACCGCGCTTTACCGCGCGCGTGTGAAGCGTTTTCCGGGCACAGTGGACAAGGGCTGCTTGGGGGATTCTTGATTGCGATTCTACGAATAGTGACGGAATGAATTCCTTCGCAGATACGAAAGTCATATGTGATCACAGGGTCGCGCAAACACCCACCATACTTGTCATAGTTTTTTATTTCAACAACAAGAATATTGATTTCTGAGGGGAATAATACACTAAATGACCAAATGCATTGACAAATAAAGTGTTTACTAAACTGTGAGGGCCTCAACATCCGTCTCTGTGTAACATGAATATAAAATAACTTGCTAATCAACATACACTTTTTCGTATTTTGTTTAAAACGTTGGTTTCACTAGTTTTACAACTCGAATTATTTTACAAAGCTGGATGCTGACAAGTACAATTTAGGTGAGAATTCATACCACGTATTGCTATTATAATCATTATTATTGTGTACGGAAGAGATTCCACTGCATGCTCCCCAAGATCGGTGCCCACCACAACTCGCTAGTCGCGGTAGCCGCATGTGGACACGAGGGAGTTTCCTGGACTTCTTCTTACACAATACACAAGAAAATATTTCGCCCAACTTCTCGTTGTCTCCCAGTGGGTGACGACGGGGGATGAGACGGGCCACCCAAGCACCCCCCCCCTCCGAGTGACGGCGCGGCTCACAACACGTTCCGAAAGCCCTAGGGACTCTATGAAATAAAATACCTACGGGCACTCCTCGTGCCTGGAAATTCATTATTCATTCGTCCCAGCGTCGCCCCGCCTCATGCCTCACTGCCATGTCAGCCGACGAAGGCGTCCGCTGGGACGAAAGGCAGGCGGTGTAACGCGCGCTCGCGGCGAGCCGGGGACGATGCGGGGAGAGACGGGGAAAAGGCGACAGCGGCGCGGCGATAAAGGAGCCGCGAGGAGGGGCAGGAGGCTGCAAAGACCACGACAGAAGGTCGGAGCCCCCGCGCCTCGCCACGCCTTTCTTCGTCGGGGAGAGATGCTTCGCCTAGATCCCGCGTCTAGATGCGCCGCGGAGATGCCGCCACGGACAGGATGAGACACGGGACGCGGTCGGAGCTCCGGACAAGATATGCGCAGGGATGGGTGGACGTGTCGCACGCACGAGAGCACCCCTCCCCCTCACGCGAGTGCACAGCGGCTAGGCGTGAGGACGTGTCTATCCCCAGAGTCCCGACCGAGCCCCTCCCTCTCCGCCGAAACGTCCCCGGGGGCCACAACGAGGGGAGCGCACAGATTCCGGAGATTTGCTGCGAGCGGAGACTTGGAAGATTCCGGAGACGTTGCGTCCGATTCGTGCGGCAGCCACGCACCGGCGACGGACGCTCGCTTAACGCGCTTTCTTCCCACGATGTCCCTCGCTGGATGGACATGTTGACGGTCACAGCACTGGCATCCCGCCGCTCACGAAGTCTCAGTTAAGTAGATGCGCGGCAACTACCTGCGCGCCGGTCGGGGTGTGCCACGAATAGCAATGCTGGAAACTCCGCAGTAATGCATTCTCCAGCGAATTCATTCTTCACTCGAACGAGAGAGAAACACGCGATTCATCTCTCCTCGTTGGGTTCATAGCCTCCATTAAAATTTACTTCGATACCAGTCACAGCGCGTCCACTAATTCCGTCACTAATTACGATTAACAGGCTTCACATACACCATCTCCAGACTTTGAGGACTTCGAACTTGATTTTAAATACCAAAACCGCCATCCACTGCGAATCTGCGAGCAATTTCAGAATGAACGCCCTCCATGTGATTCCTCAATCGTCCTTTCAATTCACTCACAAAGCTTCATTCTTCTGGAAAATATTCGTGAATGGCCTCGACACAAAGGTTAAAAATATCAGGCGAATGCGTGCGTGACGGAGATTTAAGAGACCAAACATGACTCGTGTGCCAAGTTGCCTAATGTCTAGCTTTGTGCATTAGTCTTGCATTCATTACAGGACTCCTTACGTCATTCTTTCGTCATGTATTCACCCGTAGGAGAATAAAGTTCTTGCCCGCGGAAAAATAATGGTTTTAAGAAGAAAACGGGTCATGCAGCAATGAATTGCAGTTTCATCACTCCGTTGGATCTTCCGTTCTTCAACACTTTTCTAGCGTTAGTTCGGTGAATTACTCGCTCGCAATTTAAAATTTCTTGTCCGTTTTATTCCAGTATTCTGGAAACCACAATTACGTGAAATATAAAATGAGTCGATTACTCGTGGAGACCTAAAGAAAAAGAATAACTTAGTCAAGGAGATGGAGAATAAGGTGAAATCAAACACGCTTGTAATGTTAAATTGATCGACCAGTTTTCTTAAGGAAATCATGAAAACCCTTCGTAGATGTCAGGATACAGAAGAACATACAAACAGACGGGCCAGAGCCATCATGATTTTAGGGACAGTCTTTCCACTAAGTGTTTCATCGGCCTCGGTCATCGAAAAGTTGATGAGCAATTTTCATAAGCAAGTAAGATTTTGATCAGTTATTCAGTCTTCACACATCGTTTTAAAATAATTTCTGCTTCTATTATAAATTTATTTCAAAACACATAGGTAAACAAAGTGATACGGAAATTCGATAGAAATCATCCCCACTGCAGTCTTGTTGTCAAGTTAAACTGAATTCAGGCAAAGGAACATTATGTATCTTAGATTTAAAAAATTTATAGACTAGAATAATTGATTCATTTATTCAACATTTTACTGCATCTTAGCTTAGTTAGCAACTTCGCTTAGTAGTGTGTACGTATTCTACTCGCATCTCAAATGCATTAAGACAGTATTTACACCGTCATTAACTTAAACATACTTCGAGTTTCTCAACTATTTCGTAAATTTTACTGATTACTTTTTTATCTGAGGAGGAATATTCCTCAATTGAATTTTTACATTAACATTACATCAGAATGAGGTATGAGATTTCAAAATAAAGTAGGTACGGCAAGGTCAATTTTGCCTGCTCACCCGCATCCTCTCCGAAATAAGAGCAACTACTTGTTTGGAGTGGTTCTTGTATTACTTCCTTCCATTTCGTAACCCGTAGTCATTTATTAAGTACAAATGAGTGACAATGGAAGTAAAGGACTGCAACCAAATGTATACAAAAACAATTCGAGGTGTGAAGCCTGCGACCAGAAATGTACAGAAACAGTTCCAGGAATGCAAAAATACAGTCTTAGTTCTGTCGGGTGGCGTCAGTCAAATCATTCAAAAGTCTAATGAACAACTAGTTTATATTCAAATTACATTCTATATACGATAAATGATCTCAATCAAATTCATAACAAAAAAAAATTTTGAAGAAAGTCACATAAATTTTGAACTAACTGTACTCCGTAAGTAGTAGGGATTGCAATAAGCCTGAATGCCCATAAGCAGATGACAAGACTAAAATGTGCGGACTGAAAAAGCGGAAAGGACTAAACACGCGAACAAAAAAAATTAAAATTATCATCAGAGTGCCCGGTGACCTCTGTCAAGATATTTTTAAAATTAGTACTTGAATTTGACTACCGTTTGAAAAATTCCATGTATTTAAGGGTTTCGGAAAATAATTCGTTTTCAAAATGAATCATTTTCTCATAAGAGTTATTTCATCTAAATATTAAAGTCTACATATTGCTTAAATTGTCGGTAATGTGTTTCAAAATCTATAATTGATATTAACATATATTATTTTACCCGTTCATACACATTTTCAAACGTATAAATATTTAATACCTCTGATGGCAGAACTACCTTAACCCCTGCTTCAATTAATCAGCAATACACAGTCACTATCATCCTCGCCGTTAATTTTGGAATTTCGCCACCTAGCGAGCTAATAAAAAATATGGCAATAAATATCTAAACCAAACTTGCAATTAGTATATAACAGCTTTACAGTGGGGAATGAGCTATCCCACAGCAGAGTAATTCGAAAGGATAATCTCCATATTCAGTGTCTCTGCTGGCAGGCAAACCACCGCTGTCACTACCAAGGTTATGCAAGAACGGATGCAGAGGGTAAAACGCACCCAGGACCAACGTGGGAAGCTACCGATCAGTTGAGATGAAATTTACATTTCATTAATACAAAACGAAACCACACAGTATCCTTTTACATATTCAAACACATCTTGAAATGCGTACTGTATGTTGGATGAAGGTCGATTAGAATCCATTATCCGGGCGAAGACAGTCCAATAAGATGCAACGAGCTTATTCAAGTAGCCTCCCGCACTAGAGAGGACTGATGGAATAAGCGACGTTACAGAAAGTTTCATCTACGACAGGCACAGGATTTTCTAAACTTTGACTTCGAGCGAGTGGGATAAGAAGCAGATTTCAGAAATTCACACCATAAAATGAGAAGAAACAACCATTAGACAAATGAAAAATAAGCTTTCTCGTAAATAAGACCTCTTCATTTTCTCCTATTTCTTCCTTGTTTGCCGGAAGTGCGGCAGATGGGGGGTAAAGCTCTGCACTTTCATTTCTTTATAGTTCTGTAGTCATATTACTTGAGCATTCTAATTTAATATAATTTTTTAAAAATCGTATCTTTTGAGACTCCGAGGACTTCGAACCACAGAAATTCAAATGTGACTCATATCAGAAATGTTCATAGCAAAAATGCTCAACTGCTCTGGTGCACAAGGTTGCCAAAATATATTCCAAATATTATAATTTTAACTTGTTCCCTGTAGAAAGAAGGTAATACATGATCTGCTAAGGAAAGGAGAATTCACATTATTATATAAAATGCAGTTACAAATAATCCACGAAATCTTTCAAAAAGGCCGTCAGAAACTTTCCTGGATTAGTTAGAAAATAACTATTTTCGAAGAGAAAACAAAATTACAATAAAGAGGAAATTAAAAGCCAAGCGAAATTACATATTTTACTTCCGGTCGGGTACTCTCCTTTAAGAATACAGAAGAAGTAAAGAAAATGAAAATATCGAACCGCCCTCATTCGAGATCAAAAGAAAGAAAAATTGGGTATCCATCGAAAGCATACATAATGCTAAGTAGGTAGTCGCTACCCGAAATATTTCGAATAACATTTAGGGTCATGGTTCTAACTCCCCAGCGCATACGTATACATACATGCTTTTCACGAGTATTATACGGTTACAGAAAAAGGGCATATACACTTCCCAATGTATTCCTATGTGTTCAGTGATACGATACAACCTTCGTCTACCCATCTAGCACGAGTCCATCTCCAGACGCCTTTCTCGCGTACACACCCCTTTCGTCCAGCAGCAATCCGCTGCAACGAGTGAGGGAGGGGAGTGAAGACCGGGGACTTGCCGCTGCAATATTTTTGGACGGATACGCCGGAGTCCGTTCCCCGCACTTTCCGGCCCTCCGTCCCCGCCATGGTCGCTCTTGTCAGTCCTCGCCATGGCGGGTCGCTCGCCACCGCACCTCTATCCTCGCGGGCGGCCGCTGCGACCAGGCACAAAGCCAAAGGGGTGGCGAGGGCGGGGGCGAGGACAATGGAAGAAGGCGGCGGCGGCGGCGGCATCGGCGATGGAGGTGACGCTTTCAGAAGTCGACGGCTTCTAGGACCACAGGAGCAGCTCGGCTCGGACACCGCGCTGGTGCGGGGAGAGGGGGGGAACAGTGACAGCTTCATGAATAAGGAGGTAGTGGCCGCATCGGCGACGGGGTGACGAGGAGGTGGCGGTGGCGACCCTGGGAGGCGGAAAGGGTCTTGCGCCAGAAAATGAAAGTGCTAAGGACTTCGCGCTAGAACGTTGCCACTCTCGGAGGCAGTTGCCATGAATTTGGTGCGCTATTTACACCCGATCTCCATATCAAGCTAGTATATTGTGAATGAACGGCTGCGCGGAAGGGAGAGGCTAAGAGGAACGTTATTTCATCGCTGTTTACAACGCGATGAGTTAAATGTGGCAGAGATTATTACGCGGCAACAAAATTTATTATGAAAAACTTAAGAACCTTTTAGCCAACACGTGCATGTTTGAAAAAAAACTCATTTGACGAAAATTCGGATGGAAACAGTAAAACGAGCAGTTCTTTTACGACACATTTATTAAAAGTTGGAATAATGAGGTACCAAATGAGACATCAAAACTGTATGAAGACAAGTTAAGTATAATTAAAAGTTTCTTGTTTAGAACAGAGCAACAACAATTTTAATCATGAGGCACTACTCTTCTTGCTGTACAGATTTAAAAAAATACATACATTGGATTTTATTAAAATCATTTCTAAACAAAGATTAAGGCGAAACAAAAACTTCTTCAATACTCACACATTAAACATGCGAAATGTATCACTGAATCATGTAGCAACTTCTATTTGCCTAAGAGCAACCTCCGAATACGATGTCCTCTGTCGGGAGTGTGATGCAAGTGACGTAACACCACATCATTTACATCCAAGAACAAACCTTTTTGCATGAAGAAAAGGGTAGCGCTGAAATCTCCTACACCGCGAGAATCAATTTTCTCGCGTATTAAGTAAGCTCGCTGGCATGTCAAACATGTGGCATTTAGTATTCTTGGAAAACCAATATTGTAAAGGTAAAACGGCTGTTGAAAATATTTTATGGAATCATAATTATTATACAGAGTTTCATATAACTCCATAAGAGAACAAGAGTCTTTGAGCGCAAAATACAAATAATTGCCTCCTGCTTTGAGAAAAAAGTTAATCGTTGTTTCACAAACAATATACTCTTCTACCTCAGACTCACCAAGTATTATTTTCATCCTTTAAAATAGAGCTTTTAATTCCATTTCTTTTTTACTTTCATATTATGTGAATAAAGCACAAAAGCAAATACATTTATACACACAAAAGTAAAAAAATTCAAACTTCATCGAATCGAATTCGCTAAGAAATTCGCCGATTTTCACTTTCCAACCCTCTCTACGAAAAAGAAAAATCCTCCGAACAAAAGAAGGCAACAACCCAATTCGACGAGCAACACGCCACGCGATTTGACCTCTGGTCGCACATTGGTCAGACACAGAAGCGTAACAGGTACGCGTCTAATCCGCACTCGACGCACGGTTCCCGAGGGGAATCATTTCTTATGTGCGACGCGTATCGGCGGCGTCGACGCTTTCACAGCAACCGCTGCCACGACGCGCGCTCCGTGTTCGGTCGCGTTTATTCAGGCGTCGAACGAAGGAGAGAGAGAGAAGGCTTCGGCGGCACGTACCCCATCTCCGGGAGGATTTTGTGGGATGTTTTACGGTCGCGGTGCGTTTACGGCAAATATTAAAACTATTATGGGATTTATTCTGAACACAAATCACTCGACTTCCTCACTTTTTTATGGAAATACTTTCTTACACGCGCGGAATAGAAATTCCCTGGAAAGCATTGTTATAAGGATTTTTATTTGATTAATACGAGTTAACGAACAACACACATATGCATTCATTTCAATCAATGGATTTATACCAATTTGATAAGCCCAGGATGATTCATGTGTTATTGAGAATCAAATCGATGTAAAACCTGGTCTTAAAAATAAATTGTGTTGCCTTTTAACTCATTTTATTCTTCAAGCAAATATAACATTGATGTATCCATTCAAAGGAAGTACAACAATAAAATGATGAAAATGGCGGGAAGAAATTATACATGACAATACATCATTTTAACGTAAAGAAAGTCAAAAGTTGTAGACACACTCCGTTCGCAAATAGGATCCATTATTCAGAAACCAAGCTCTCGACATAGATCAATCGATTCGATGCCAGTTGCAATACATCAAACGAATCAAACGCAATCCTTAAAATCCGTATAACGGATCCAAATCGCGTCCATTCACTGCGAATGAACAACATTACTCCGTATCGCCTCCGAGGAAGTACGAAAAAACACTCTCATTCATTTTTCTCTAGGATACGACCGCCGTTCTGTCCTGATCGCATTGACCTCACACGCCCGGTAAGTTTCTATATTTACTACGCGTTGCCCGTCGAGGTTACCGTCTCGGCGCGCCCCAGCGACGAGTCGCCAACTACTGGAGGGTGGTGGGGGTAGAGGGAGTGGCGGAGTGGTGACAACAACGGTTGTGGTGGAAGCGGCGGCGTGCGGCAGTAGCGCGCGGCAGCACCGGCACCCGCAGGGTCGCGCGGATAAAAAATGTAGCGACCGACGCGAGCAAAAGCGTCGCCGGTGGAGACACCGCACCCCTCCCGCTCCCCGTTCCACTCTGCCCCCCTTTCCTCGCAGCGCTCGTCCCGCCCCGCCGCGCAGCACCGCCTCTGCGCGCCCCATCAATTATTCAAGCGTACAGACAGCGGCTTCTCGCCACGTATTCTCTTTCATCTCGTCGATTGTGTCAGCCCAGTCAGAAAGTTAAGTAAAACCCCCGCGCGAAAGGAGAAGATAGCGCGAGGCCTGGCAATTGAATTTATTATTCGTATAACGCGTTTAGAGCGAGCGGGCACGTTACAGAAGCGGTAGCGTCAGTCGCAAGTGGGAGGAAGCGGCAACGAGAGCCGGATATCTATCTGGCGCACTGGCTCTTTTGTATTTTCAACCTCACATAACCCTTCGCGTGACCAAATTATTACTAGAACTAAACGCCAATCGGTCGTATCGCTAATTATTTAAATCTTCGAGATTTTTTTATTACGTTCCCGCACAATTATTTAACCAAGAATACATAACTGGAACACATTTTCACGAATTGATCCCGCAGTATATTTTATAATTAGATCTTCACAGTTGCCAGTCTTGCCTCTCAATTTACATACCTCATAAAAGTATTTGAGCGTTAATATTGTTTCAATGAATGGTAGACGTGATCGGGTTTCGAACCCACGATTATCAGTAATGCGCACTTAAGTTTTGCATACGCAGTTTCACTGGAACATTAATCCGTGACCTCGCGGTTGACTAACCGCTATCTAAGAAATGACGTCCACATAAGCGTCTTCTAGTTTTGTGTACTGGTTCCCCACATTCTCTTTATTCGGACTCGCCATTTAATAATATATCCGGAAGTCGGACCCAAATGATTTTACCTTAACATTATTTTTAACGCTTTCTTGCGATATTGGAGAATGTAAAATATTGTCAATTATGTAGCAAGTTGAGAAAAGAATAAAACTACAAACAGGGACGAACTGACGAATCATTTGTATATTCTGATCAGATAATGGGGAAAGTAGAAAAAAGCTTAACTATAAACTTACAACAGTTTTCTCGTTTTTGAGTTGATTAAAATTTAACGCTATTTTACGAGCCTCTTGTATTTCCATCTGGCTTTCCACCATCATTTTTGTTTTACATCACTGAATTATTTTCGCATACCTCTCCGTTTCCCCAGAACGGACCTCAGGAGAGCGCCTACCACCCGCTGTGGCTTGAAGATCTGATGAATGAAGTAATGCGGAAACGCAAGACAAAGAAACGTAGCAAAATAAGAAAGTAATATTTCATTTATTTTCTTTCTCTTTCACTAAGTTACTTGAGTTAACGTTATTCTTGAACAAGGTACGAAACCACGTCATGCCGAAATCGAGGTCTTGCCATTGCAACTAATACAATATTCGTAAGTCAAAGAAACAAAAATGTATTTTCCATTCATAGAAGAATCAGCTAAACACGGTAGAAAGAGTTTCCAAGTGATTTGAATTTCCATTTATTTTAGTAAGTAGAATTACATTCCAGAAAAACATGTAATAATTACGGTTTTTGACAAGTATGTGAATTAAATTCTTGTACTTTATCTCGCCATTGCTATAATACTTTCAAAATATGTGATAACCATTTCAAAACTATTTTTCCGCATGCTTGCGTTGTGACTTAATATTATATACGTTTTGTTTTATCTGTACTCAATCTAGGCACGAGCCTTGAAATAATAATTCCCGAATTCAGAGTTATTTTAATATTTACGATTTATAAACAATATTTTCCGAATATATAGTTCGGAAATAATACGTACTTCTGAAATAACTTTTTTTGTGTTTAATTAAATACAAATTGTTGGTATTCTATTAAGATTATAACACGTACCGAATTATTTTTATTCTTATCTTAGGAGTGTGTTAAAGAACGGTACAAAGGGCCTTTTAGGCCTAAGTGCGGGGCTCCTCTAGTTGGAGCCCACCCATACCATAATCTAATCTAATCTAGGAGTGTGCTGAAATGTTAAATCTGTCTCTGCCTTAGGGCCCTTGATTGGAATTGACGAAATAGTCCCTTGCTTGCATTCGGAGAGTAAATTAGTTTATTGTCCTCCACGTGGTCATACGCAGTCTGTTACTGCTTTTTCGACAATCAATTTATTTATTAATATATAGCAGTGAAACGGTAGTTTGTCTTTCACTCCCGCAGAAGCGAGCAGATGTTTGATTACGTACGAATCATCTTTGCACTTCAGTAATTTCTAACCTTGTGCGATGGCATTAGAAGGCAGTAGATGGAGCAGTTGTATCCAGCAAGGTTAGCACGTACTGTGAGACTCCAAGTACCACACAAATAAAGATGATGTGCAATGCGTCAGCTTGGAGCCATCTGACTGCGGAAAACATCGTGTGCAGACAGAAGCACCGCGACGAGATATGTATGCAAATCAAAATTTTCCCATTTTCTTTGCGAAGCTTCTAGCAACTCCTGCGTTTGAAACATACAACGATTGAGGGAGAATTCACGAAAGCGGGAGGGGGCTTAAATACGTCCCTCTCCTGAATTCGTTTTCCGATATGGAGTTCATCATAATATTATCCCCATCAATCCTGACTAGCCAAGAGCGATATTCTGCGGGGCAGCTTCGCATTGTGTAAGCAATCGTGGAGAAGCGAAGCCCCACTCCAGAGGGAGGGGGAAGAATAGGGGGAAGTTAAGAGAGCGCGTGGCGCCCTCCTGAACCGTTTGGGAAGGCGTGGAGAAACGGCGATATGAAGAGGAACGGGGAATCTTCCCGCGATCAACAAACAGCTCGAGATAAAGACTAAGGGCGTAAAGCTGATACACGGTGTTTGCGGAAGGCTATGGATACGTGTACTCAGGAATCTCACGGTGAAATAATGGTGAATTTTTGGGTTTTATGTAAACATGAAATACACAGCAATATGACCTTCATCTTTACCAACTGAGCGCCACCGCCCTCTTACGCCAAGTGGGAAAGGTCTGGTTGCTTCACAAGACGAGAATAAATTAATCAGATTCTCGTTGTCTCGCAGGCACATTATACTCATCCTCTTAAGTGCGATAAACGCTACCGCCAAACCTCGCTCGGATCCCGCTTCAAGAGGCGAAATAAAGCTAATAGAGTACGTCGCAAGTATCGTCTCGGACGCTGGGAAGCGAGTCACAGTTGCTCGTCGAAAAAAAAATGCGCTCTCCCCCCCTTTTTGCTCTATCCTCAGGGACGCTTACGCGAGGAGGTCTATCCATCACAGGCCCCCTCCTCCGCGGAAACCCTGAAGCTATCCCACCTGCGCCGCGGTCGGTGGCGGGATAAGACGGAAGGGGGTGAGAGGAGTGAGGGGTTGGTGTAGGGATCGAGGGATTGGGGGAGAGGGCGGTGACAGCGAAGTACAGAGGCTCGTCGAGGGAACAGACCTCTCCGCTCGAGTTCTCACTCAAAATCTATTTTGAAAATGAGTACCTGGAGGTGTAGACAGTGGATCCATCGCAGTGTATATACCGTGGAGGTCACAGGGATGTCAGCGGCCTTGTTCACACTTCTTTCCAGGGAAAGAAACGCAAATTCAACACTTATGAGATGCCACAGAAAACGAGGAGAAGTCATAATGGTTTCAATGAGAGAATTAAAATTACGAGCAAGCCTGGAATAGACTTCCCTGCGTAATAAACGAGTTAGTCAGCGACTGTACCAGATTAATTTACACAATTTACGGAAACTCCAGGATGCAGAAATTACAAACAAATGAAATGGAATGCCGAGAAGAAAAGAACTGGCACGGATGCGACAGTGAGCCGTGCGGGGTAAAAACCAAGCCCTCACTTCTTTCGCTCCACGCGACCGAACAGTTGAAAAATTAAACATCCGTCATCTAATTAAGGGCACGTAGATGAGAAAAAGACTCCAATTTTGGTGACAACGCAACAGGAACGGGAGGAACTAAAGGACGCATCCGACAGAAACGGAGAGACACCAGCTAAACTTATGAGGGGTGGAACGAGAAAGTCTAAATAAATTTTATAAAAATTCAAGAATAGTTCTTCCATGACAGGAAATTATCGAGATGTCACCTTTGATTAGTAAACAAACTAAAATAAAATAATGTATTTTTTCTTCAAATGGTACGCGATAATAGCAATGTCATGTTCAAGAGAAGAAGGGCGATGTGTATTGCAGATCGCATCTGTAAACGTGATTAATTGGCTGAATCATTTCTAATTTACGACCCATCCTTTCATGCAACATAGTACTGACATCGATCCCAAGGGCCACGTGACGTTGCTTAAGCAGAGCAACGAATTGGCGAGCCGACCGTCTGCACTGACGGAAGCATCGAGAGGCGGGGCGGGGCGGGATGGGACAGAGCGCCGGCCGCTGCTAATCGCGCTAACGACGCGGCAGTGGCTCCGTGCACGCGGCTAATTTGACAGCCCTCGCTCAGCGCGCCCGCTAACTGCCCCGCCGGCCCTCCGCACCCCGTCTCACCACAACGTCCCTCACCAATCCTTCGACCCGCCCGCAGCCACATGCGGTCGCTCGGATACCTCTGTCGCGCCAGTATAAATACTTGCGCTTGTTAACAAGTACAGTATTTAAAAGCATGCACCTATATCATCAAATCCAGCGTTTTAATTAATAGAACAAATTAACAATAGGGAGTTCACGGTAGCGAGACTACAGGGTCGTTGGGGACTTCCTAGCACCGACCTCCCGTCTCGTCCACGCTCCCACTCAGTGATCTCCCCCCCCCCTCGTACGTGGGGACGAACTCATCCATTATCCGAGGGCAACCCGCTTGGGTTTCCTCACCCGTTTCGGGAAGAAGCGACACGGCGGAAGTTAGAACTAATTGGATTCTTTAATAACGGTCACGGAACACGGGGAGCGGGTGAGAGGGCGGTGGTGAGGCGATCCCGCGCGGCACCACCAAAGGCCCTGCACGTACGCGTCTGCCGTTTGGGGCGAGCGCCGCCAACGCCGGGCGAAACGCAGCCACGCAAATCCCCTCTTCCACAACGCCTTGCGTCTATGGTTCCTTTGTCATCATAATTAAGATTTTACAATCATTTCCTAGTAATACTAGTTCCCCGCTAATGCTCTAAATAATTTCACATGTTATCAATTTATTTTGTTCCTTTAACGACTTCCACAGGTTTTCATTCGAACACTAACAATGTAGATTCATCTATATCAATTCCTTTCATTTGAAATGTTGTGAAACATAAAAAGGAATAATTACGAATCATAAAAATGATTTACACATCACAAATTTGGATGAATTTTCGCAGAAAACTTATTTCAGAGAATAATTATCAAATATTTTCTAGTTTTATTAAAAATAGATTCTATGTAGACACAACATATGCTTCATTTTATAGTAGTTTTTATTACTTTTTACTTCAATTTTTCTTTTTGATTAGCAAAGTTTGATTTGCCCCAAGATTGTAAATATGTTTTGGTGTATAATTTGGAAAATTATTATTATTTACGAGCACGAAGGTTTGAGAGTTTGAAAGACCAGCAGTTTAAGTCAAGGAGACCATCTAAAAAGAATGTTTTCCTTTGATTGTTTTATGAAGCTGTATTCTATCACTTAGCGCTTTTTGTCTGAGCGGCTGGATTTTATGAGTGGGTCACACCATTTGCATAAGTAATAAACCTCGCCATTGAAAGGTATTAAACGTGAGTTTGTTTACAGGTTACAATTTGCCAAAAATAAATTGGAACATCATTCTACATTAATTGATCATTTAATGGAAAACATTCGACAACTTACAGTCATGGCAAAACTGAGTCTGAAGGATCTATTAGAAGACGGGGTGAGCAGAAAGATAACTCTATAGTGCAATAAATCATATCATTGATTTCTCTGTGCTCAATAGCAAACTGTGTAAAAATTTATCAGGGTATACTTCTTCTTCTAGCATGCTTCTTTACTTATGCCTCACTAACTTAGATTATTTTCTTCATACATCAAATAAATCACTCACGTCTTTTTACAATAAAGTTAATTATTCCAATAATATGTCCATTTTAGGTATTCGCGTAGTAAGAGACTAATTTGCTTCGTCAGGGAAGTAGAACCACTTCAGCAAGTTGTAGTACACGAATTTCGTTTTGTGTATCGCGAACTGCAACCGAGCGAGAGTTCTGCACAGGTGTCGCAACGAGTCGCTATCACCGCGAAGTGCACAAAATCTGGGTCGAACGCACACCGAGACATTCGAGAACTGTCCTAAGCTGATACGACGTCGGAGGAGACTATCTCGCTTCAGAAGCTCGGAATTCGAGAAACTGCTCTCGACCACAACAGCCCTCGATAGACGACGGCGTTCGCTTTTCCAAACAAGCGAAAACAGCAAACTGTTAGTGGGATAACTTATGTTTTCATTGAGAGGTGTACTTGAAATATTCGAGCAGAACACATCATGAAGAATCTTGCACACCAAATAGAATATTCAAGAACTAGTCCTAACCTAAAATGAACAAGTTTCCGAGCTCTGGCAAAGCACCTAACAATTTCATTTTCTGATACGTGTTTATTCAAGGACAATATCTTACTTCATTTGGTTATTAGATTTTCTCCACTCAAAAAATAAAAAAAGTCAAAACTATCAGCCGGAATTTACTTTGATTGAAGCCTAGGATTTTAGACCAAAGATTTTCTAAGGTTAACTTTTGTTATACGTCCCTAATTTTTTAATTCACTTGTTTATTTCAAATTTGCAAAAAGTTAATTAATGGAAAGCAAACAATTGATACAAATAATATCATTTCATTACAATTCACAAACAAAAAAACTTAAGGGGGGAGGGTTCTATAACCCGAGCTCTACCTTGACTGCGTGCTTGAGTAATTGAGAATAGAGCAATTTTATGGTCATAGACGACAGTAAAAGAATCAGAACAAACGATGTACAGAACAATAATATTATAGTTCCTCGAATGTACTCCGTAACTTTCCACTCCACGTGAAATAGGGATTCTCTTCAGAAGTTACAATACGACTTCGATCCCACGACATTTGTCTTCAAAGCGAGACAAAAGCCGCTATAGCGTAGCGTCGTATCCGCGTAGAATAGCGAAGAGTGGACGGACCAATAAATTCCGTTCATTTTTACGGCTCGTTTCAATTTTCGAGAGGCGGCGTTCGGCTCGGAGAAGCCGAGGCGTAAGTGCGCGGAAGCCCCAGCGGTGGCGCAGGTGGTAGTGTGGTCGCTTATCACCAAATAATCCCGGGTTCGATTCCCGATGGGACCAGAAAATTTGTAGCTTTTCACATTAATGTCCCATGTGACTATTGAAAAGCAAACCTTCCTTCCTCTATCCAGTTCCTCCTAGTGTCAATAACTCTCACTAACCCCTCCACGTGGGTCAAATTGTTGGTAAACCCAGCTAACCGGCCCACCCACTAACAATAACCTACCACCCAACTCCTAACTCCTATCGCTCCATGTAGATAAGCTTCAATAGCACGCCACATTTCCCATTTACAAATACAACAATATAAGTGAAGTGCGCCGCGGGAGTTGGATCGTCGTGGCACTGACGCTGTCGGTTAACACCGCACCAGCGACTATCCCTACGCAGCTGCACGACTTTTCTAATGAAATTACACGAATAAAAATAAAAATAAGTATAATATTCGTATGGAAAAGTAAAAGCCATAGTATAAAAACAATATTTTCAAAAGAAATATTTTTACAGACATGAAGAAAAAAAAAGAATAATTTTGATTAATGTTAACGCATATTAAAGCATGAGGCTACGAGATAAAATACGCTGTGAATAAATCGATTAAGTAAATATTCAAGAACATTTCGTACTTCGCTATTTCATTTCTCAGAATGTATATTTTCGCAAGTCATACATTTTAATGGTTCAGTGAACATTGTAACAAAACATACATTTACATTAGAAAAATATATTTTCAGCAATGTNGTTCAGTGAACATTGTAACAAAACATACATTTACATTAGAAAAATATATTTTCAGCAATGTAAAAGAATGTTGTCATTGTTCTTAATATGAGTTGATTCAAAAACGTAACACATCAAGAATCCAAAGTAAAAGAGTATTTTGTTTTCCATCTCTGCAATTGATATTCATAGCATCGTAGCCGTAATGGAGTTGGAGTGGATAAATTTTAACACCTTTTTTTATATTTGTTTGAGTGGAAAGAGCTTTCGTCCCACTGTGCCCTGCCACTGTGGCTGGCTGGCATCTCGCCGCGCACGCCGCATGCGGGGGCGAACGGTGGCCACCAATGCGATGGCGAGAGCGACAGACAATGGGAAATGGTAATGACGGGCAGGTGAGAGGTACGACAGGGGTGGAGACACACCGCCCGTCCGACCGCGACAGGTCGAGCGGGAGATGCGGCAGGCAGCGGGCGGCTGGACGAATGGACACCCGGGAACAGCACCGACTACGGACGGGTTGGATCGTCACCCGGAGAAACACGGCGCAAACGGAACGGGCGAGAGACAACGCCTGAAACGCCGCAAGAGCAGGCGAGCGCACAGGCGCGGCACGATGGTTGCAGTACCACGATGCAGTGACGTCCCAGGGACCCCGGGGACCCCGGCGTCGCAGCATGTCCGTCACCTCGGAGGCGAGGATCAATGGGAGAACCAGAGGAGCAGTAGAGTGGGAATACGGAAACAGAACGATGCCATCATGACTGAACAATTTTGTATTTGAATCATTAAATGTATCTCAAGTCCACTCCAGGTAAGTACTTCACTCCGATATTTCAATCAATTTTGTTAAGCTGCTAATTTATGTAAAACTTTGATAAATTAATTTTCTGTTTTAGGTTGATAAAGCAATCCTTCCAGAAAGGATAGTGAATGTTATTAGACGCCTAAGAGGACAAGGAGACACAGCAACTTCTCTGGATTTCGTTCTTCCGCAGAAACTTATTTCATTTATTTATTCTATGCCTTTTGGCAAAAGGAGGTTCAGGCCATGAGACCTGCTTTTCCACCTACCCGTCGGACATTGTGTTAAGGAAATTGGGAAGGAGAGATGTTGGGTTGACGGGGAACTTTAAGTACCGAACCGACAATTTTCTGGAGTAGGTGAGGGAAACTCCAGATGAAAACCTCACCTAGTTCGGCAGAGCAGGGTTTGAATCCGCGCTCTTCCACTCAGCGGGATCGTGGAAGCGAAGACGCTACCATAGACAGACCACTGCTGTCGGTGATCTAGTGGATCTTATTTGGATTCCATTCAAACAATATTTCTTCGTCAAATGAAAGACTGTAGAAAGGCTTCTAACCTATTCTTGAGTAGAGAAGCGTGAGATTGAACCCCCGTCCGGCCGTACCACATAAGGTTAATAGCTGGGGTTTCTCCAAACCAATGTCGATTCGTTACATAAAGTTCCCCAACAACCCAAGACCACTCACTCTCAATTCCCTTGCCCAAATAATGATTAGGTAAAAGAGCAGATCTTACGACCTGAACCTCGCCACTGCACCACATAGATTCATTACAACAGACCCCTTGCTTTATCCGGACATCCCCAGTCACAGTACAATTAACATTTTAACTGGGGATATAAATTAAAATTCCATACATATTCAAATATTCTTCACTCACGCAGGGTCGACATGTCTTATTGTCCTATTCTACCTCAGAACTTCTATTTCATCTCAGTACCTCTCACTCGTACCGTGCGTATTAAGAACGGTACATACATTCAATTTCTGTTGAACGAGTGCTCAAGGCTCAGATATGATTCCGCAAGCGAGACGAAGAAATCCGCGAATCGGGAGGACCTCCATATCCGCTGACGATGAGAACCATGTCGATGTTTCTATTTGAGAAGACAACCTGGCAAAAGATGAGCAACAAAGAAAAGACTATACACAAACTCACCTTCGTCAGGTCTTCTTCACGACGTCGAGGGTCGAAACGCTTTTTAACCTCTTCAATGGAAACACTTTATAGCTGGGAATGAAACGTATCTTCCAAGGAGATTGGTAGGGAAAGAAAAAAAAACTTTGCCTAAACACGTCCTAAGGAAATTGGACGGAAACATTGGGTTCCGGAAAGTGGAAGGACAGAAAACATTACTCAGACGTTCGTTCCACGATGTCGAACTTTCTGTCCGTCGCATCGCGAAAAAAGAACGTTACCTCTCTTCGCACACAATTTACGTCGTTAGAGAAGACATCTTCACGAAAGAAAGAGGATACTGAGGTATGTAACATGAGTCCCCTCAGTTAAAACAAGAAGAGTTCCAAAGCACGAGCAGAAAAGAACGGTAAAAATCGTGAAACCAACACTCATTTCGTTACAGCGATTCAAAACCAATATCTTTCCACGAGAAAATAGAAATCAACGGTTGCATTGTTCACTATTATACATCCAGTCCACCTTCGTTTCCATGAAAGAAGATAAATATAACTTGAGAAATGAAATGCAACATTTTCCATAATATTTTATTCATAAATAGAATGTCATAATGTGTTGAAGTTATACCTCGTACACCCAATCTTGCATCTGTGGGTAACAACATATTACAGAGATTTCAGAGGTACCAATGAGCTCCTGAATGTGTGTACTCAAAGTCTCAAACTGGAAATTGCTCTGGAGGATTCCATATACATTAAAAATTTGTTTCGTAGATCCGGAACAGTTTCCCCTTGCCAACTCCCTTTCGGGCGCCTATAACGCAAGCAGAAAAAAATGAGCAAGGATCTGAGCAGAGAGCAACTTTAAATATGCTCGACCGAGGCAAACGCTTACAGATATCAGAAGCCTTTAACCGCGGGGTGTAGTTGAGTACGATCCTGTAGCGCTTCCTGAACTCCGCTTGCAGCTAAGCTGTGTGGATGCGTGGGGGACGAGCGCTGGCACAAAGACTGGGTCGATCAGTGTCCCTGGCGCGTACAGGCTGTGACCACGATCGCGGCGCGGCGGCCGCTGCCGCCGCCACTGTTTGCCGACCTGCGCAATCGCCTCCGGCGCCTGCCTCAGGGACAAAGGGTCTGAGAAATGCTGACGGTTTAGCTCAGGCCGCTTTCGCTGCATAACCTGCGGAAAGCGCGCGCCGACGCTAGCAAGTCATGTGAGTGGTGATACGACGGGTCACCGTCTTTATTCTCTCACTCGCACCCTCCCTCATCCATTGACAGTTCGCCGCCGCGATGTCAATGGATTACCTATTCACACTCCACCCCTTCCATCAAAACGCTCCCCTGCAGAAAGCTTGTCCCCGCAGGACTCCTTTCCCTTGCCTCGACCTCCACTTCCGCTCGACTTACCCTGCTCCACCAGGCCTCCAGTCTCCGTCGCGTCTCCCGCTTCAATTATGAATACGCCTTTTGTTCCCCCAACTCGCTATACACAAATATTGCGTTTGTTCTTCGACTCGGGGAAACTAGAGATGGAGAGATAGAGAAAGGGCAGGATTATATTCTGTCTTCTGTGGCCCAGAAAATTTCCGACCCTTTGGAAGAACTATGCCTTTGCGAACAGAACTGCAGCCGAAGACTGTCCACCCCCACTCCCTCTCCGACCGTCAACCTCACGTCGGTTATACGATCGCCGAGTTTACATTTTCTTACCCCAGTTTTGCGAGCAGATGTCCTCAATTGAGGAGACACTTAGGGAGTAGATTGCCGAGAGTTATGTAGTTATAACTGCGGAAACAGGATCACGACGGAGGTTCGGTGAGACGCAGGGGAGTATCGATTCGGTCGGGTCCCGTCGCGGTGCCGTCGTTCATCGTATTGTCTCCGGAGACGAAATGAATTTTCAGTTCGTTAAAAGGAATCGGATGAGAGGATTTCGTCTCATAGCGGTTACTAAGAGGTTGCATTTATTGATGAGACGCTGTTTAGAGCTTGTAATTAGCGCCAGGAAGCACTTTTGGGTATTAAAGGCTTGAAATATTGAATACTAGGAATAACGTGATATCTCGTTTAACCTTTTAATGAACAATGTTGGTGCTTACTAACAACTAAAAGGATTGAAAATTTAAACGGGAGCTCTTTAACTTTTTTCTAACAATTAAAGGAGTATCAAAACACGAATTCTAAGAAAGACTTTCGGCAACATACCGAGCCATGCTAACCACGTACTTACCAGAAAAATTAATTCATTAAAAACACCGATTTAAAACTTGTAAATACAAACGAAATCAAAATAGATAAAAGATTTTCCAATATAATAAAAACCTAACAAAGAGACGAAAAATGTACAGAAATATCAGCCCATGAAACAATACCCGCTGCAGGGGAATCTAGCCCGCAAAATGCAGCAATATTTAAATGGACAACTAACTGGACTCTTTTCAGGAGATCTACAAGAAATATACAACGCTGAGGCTAGCAAGTGACAACAGAAGAAGCTGGGCAAATCGCCAAAAAAGTAAAGAGACAAGTCAGTTGGATGGATAACTTTTATGGGACATTTTGAGCAGAAGTGGAAACTTCCTCGTCCTAACTCTTCGCTTTTCGAAGCAACACGTTTAGGTTTAAGTTTATTAAAACAAATAATGGTCTTCATCTGACGTTAATCGTGAATCATTCTTGTTAGAATAATGTTTGAGTGACTGCCATTTAGAAAGAACAATAATTCTGCACGAAATACTGTTTTAACTACTCGGATTGTTTAAAGAGCAGTGAAAGAAAATAAGTACAAATGAGTCTTTCAATTTCTTTTCGATAAATGGTATATGACGCAATTTATTACCGTTTAGATTCATAATTACAAGAGAAATGAGAGAAAGAAACCCTGACAACGACCCAGGAAGTACCCGATCACGGGCACAAGAAGATTACGAGAAATAAACTGTTGTACTTTACATCTATATTGCGAATAAGTACCCAAATGGCACGTGTGTGAAAGTACTTCGAGAACAAGTATTCTACATTACAAAGTCGCNAGTACTTCGAGAACAAGTATTCTACATTACAAAGTCGCACACGAAGAATGAATAATCCCAGAGGAAAACCGTTTGAGGGGACCCCACCTTCTTTCGTAGGCGCTTTTGACCCGGGGTGAAATGGGTTGGCTACTTCAACGCTCGAACTCCCTCCACGACCAAATTATCTTCAAATACAAATTAGAAATAGAAGTTCAGCGAAATTTTTTTAGCACGTATTACAATTGAATTGTTTGAGATATCAAGGCGATAAATACTGTAATACAAATATATTTTTCAAAAATGTCCAAGATACAATGCAATTTTACATCACGGATATCATTAGTCTAAGTTGTAAAATACATTTTCAAACGACTTCGAAACCGCTAATTGAATGCCTTCCGGCAGTGGCGCCCCTGGGGGCCGTGACGACCGCCTGCACAGCGGCTCTGGCTGGAGGTGATGGTGAGTTAAGGAGCGGCCAGCTACTTCTTGGGCGCTGCGCTGTGGCGTGCCTGGCCACCACCGCTGCAGCCCCGCGCCTCCACTCCTTCCATCCATTACCTCGGCCCTTTTTTGCGCGCGCGCCGTAATTGAAAACATTGTTCTGGAAATGACAAAGCAGAACGATGAAATACATGAAGGCGAAGCTCCTTTCCTCGACACGCCATACCGTAGGATCCGCGATGCCCAACAGAGCCACGAGAGCAATGGCTCAGGCGAAGCCCGCCGTGCAGCGTGCACCGAGCGACGGACTGATGCCGCGCCGCGGGGCTCGAGTCACGATCGCATATTAAGTCGCGGCAGCCGCGGCCGCTGCTAGACACACAGCGGCGAAGAACACAGCGTCTCTCGGCGGATCCCTCTGTGGGTCGCCACACGACGAGTTGTGGATACGTTTACTCCGGGTGAGTCACTGCGATCCGACGTGACGACAGGTTATGATACGAAGGCTGACACGCCGGAACCTTCTCCCAAGATCAATCGTAGCAAGTTACGCAAGCAAAAAAACAAAAAAAACATTTAAATTCTTTAAACGTTACGGAATCTCGGAAATCATGACAAATAATCAGAGCTGAGATTTTAAAATTCGGCCCCACCAAACTAATCGGAGAGGTAATAAAGACAATGAATTTAAATAAATGTATTAATTAAAAATTAAGTTCCACAAGTTTACACATCTAAATGTTTACCTCAGGCCACATCAATAATCTGGACATTTGTTCGCACAAGTGCTGTCCGTCGTCGAACGTTCGGGAATAATCACTCTTCGTAGTAAAAGACTTCATTTTAATAGGACTGAAATTTAAAATCCTAGAATAATCAGAATATATATAAAAAAAAAGATTCAATGCCTCAATCGAATGTAAACCTAGTTCAGTATTTGCAAAAATGCAGTAAAAATAATAATCAAATTATTGCCAAATATGCGGTCAAGGCTAATTTTGGCTTGTGACAAATTTCTTACATACTTCAATAATCCATAAAAATAGTATGACAAAAAGAATGATAAAAATAGTATTATTCATAATAAATACTCCTCGTTAGTTAATACTACGAGATTTCATTCCCATTTCGGCAGCAGCTACGCTATCTCGGCTCGAGTGCAAGTCGAAAGGTAGCGACGGAGACCTCAAGTAAAGTTTTCGGGCATCAACCTTCATCCATCGGCCAAGTAGTAGATATAGCTGCAGGGGGAAACATAGGATTGGCCGAGAAGGAGATCGTCTACGACGATGCAAATATGACGGAAAGACTTCCAGAAAATCTTTCTTTATCTAGTGTATTTTACGCCCAATTCACATCGAGATGGCAGAACCAAAAGTTGTGAACTCCAACGTAATGACTGGACTGGCGTATCCAACAGAGGCAGGATCAAGTTGAGGACGGGAATTATTAAACGGCGAAGAATATGGAGGTGACATTAAATGCAGAGAAGCATACTATGTGGAATGTGACAAATTCCTCTTTAGTTTAGAAGTCAGTGTTAAGATGGTGTTTTTTTCTCTCCGGAGGACTCCTTTATTCGGATGAATGGGTGAAATGAAGATAAAGATTAGAAAAGAAACCACGAAAAACTAGAGGAATATCCAGAGATGTGACAGACAAAAAGATTATGGACCAAAGGCGGTAAAGGTTCGGGAAGAAAACGGAAATCTTGAGTAGGTGCTTGATACAGTAGTAAAGACAGGGTTGCGAGAGAAGCTGACAAAATTGGACTAGAAGAAGAAAACTTCAATAACAACTTCTTACGGCAGAAAAATAATAATTTCAATTTTTTTTACATACATATATACACTATATGGCGGGTTTTCGGGCCCGTGCGCCTTATAGATGCCTAAAACGTACCGTGGGCTGTGCATACTATACTCTAGTATTCACTCTCAATGAACTGGAACCGCAACTAAAAATAAAAATATTAAAGGATTACGATTATTTGGCAGGTAACTAATATCAGCAGCGGCAAATAAAATTAATAAGTGCATTAAATAAAAAATGTCACTTGACTGTTCCGAAATAATAAAGCATAATTAGAAATACACGACAAACATTAAAATAAATCAGGAATCCTTTAAAACAATAAATATGCGTAAAGTTCGCAAAGAATAAACGAAACAAAATAAAGAGGATAATTCGTTGCAAGCTCGTGTGAAATCCCCACCAAAACAATACTTTTATTTCTCACGGTGGCGAACGGAAAATAATAAGACCTATGCAAACGCTGCACCAGCTATTTCCCTTGATTAACTATCGCTTACACGAAACTCCCATACTCACAAGCTTAGTGTAAGGCAGGCGTTATCGGATATGGTTTAAATAAGCGAGAAGGAAAGCCTTTCAAGTTATTTTTACGGTCAACCGTTAACACGCGCCGTTTACGAAACTAACGATAAGGGGAAGGAGTCAAGCAGTCCAGGCGACGCCGGGCGAGGAGCATAGAACGATATTTTCTCCTTGACGGCTCAAAGAACTCTTTAAGAAAGCTTGAATCATCAGGACTACGCCACACAAGCGTACTCGCGCCAACTCTTCTGCAAGTCAGAAGAAATTTAAAAGTCCTAAATATTATTTTCCTAGCATCTCAGTCGTAGTAGCTTTCCTCAGTCACGTGAAAATGAAGGAGCTAGGCGTCGCGCATTAGTGTGCAATTCGCCTTCTCGGCTCGTTTGAAGTCAAAGGAACTGCGAATCTCTCAATTAATGTTTCTCATCAAAACAGATATCAAGAATGAAAAGCCTGATGTACATTTTCATTTCTTAATGAAGCAGATATATTTCACGTTGACAAAATAATAAATGTTTTCAGATACAGCAGTCCGGAGTTAATTTGGTTCCATTCGTTAATGAGTTTCAAAATTTTGAAATAAACTAATTTCACATAAAACTTAAGAAACGAAAAGTGTTTTGTGAATGTTATATTACACTATAATTCATATCATAGGATATTGGTAAGTCTTTACGGAAGTGCACAGGTAGTGTTACACCATAATACTAACGTATTTGTTCTAATAACAGACTAAGAAATATGTTTAAAACATTTTAAAACCTCATCTCAATATAAATGGGAAACATACAAGATGCAACCAGAGAGATATTCCACGTAATACATAAGTCACCTCAATTGTCCATTGTTGTTCGACACCAGAAGTCAATTTAAATTATCATAAAAATTGTGTTAAAGCACAAATTATAAAAAACAAATATTAGTCAGATTAATAAGTTACCAAGTATCAATTACAATCTTGAATTATTATCTTACAACGTTGGAGTTGGTATCTTATTTTCTTCTCGCTTATTTCCTCCCCAATATAAGTATTGTAAATATAACTCTTTTTATTCTGCCAAGTATTCTATAATCATGAAACAGTTACTTATTGGTGAGAAAAATTAAACACCGACGAAAGAAATGGTAGCCCTTTCCCGACCGAGATCAGTGAGCACGACACCTCTTTTTCTTCACAAAGGTTACAGGCTGTAGGTGGAGTGTTAAAGGACGAGTTGAACTTTGTGAACAGGACGGAAACGGGCATCGAGTGGGGAAAACGAAGAGAGCAGCGAAAGTTGTGATGGCAAAGAAAGAAAGAAAGATAATCGCGGAAAAGGGGAGGATAGGAGGAAGCGGGATGAAACGAGAGGAGCATTGACGAATCGAAGACGGCGAGTGAAAGTCTTCGAGACCTGTGTTCTACTACGACGAGCCGCGAAAAGATGGAACTCAAATAGCTCTTTGTTATTTCAGAGGGGAAGAACGGCGCGGTCGTCTGTAGGAATCGTCCACCCCACCCATCCACTTGCTCTTTGGACGATCCACCCCGGCGCACAAGCAGCCTCTACCCGCTGGTCCGCGCTGAAACATCCTCGTTTGCCAACGAGTAAGGTTCATAAAAATTGGACGTGCCTTGAAAGAGCGGTACTCCATAAGAATGCAATCTCCATGGAAGTATCCAACAACTGCACATTTTATATCATCTTCAAACTTGAAAAAGTAATTGCCCACAAAATAAGAAAAAAGATCTTGTGACATCCGCAGTTCTCACAAAAATATTTTTCAGAAAAATATAATCTTCTGTACATGTATTGCAGGACAGAGAAGAAATGTACGATACCTCACATTATTTTTACACTTTCACTTCGAAGATCCCCCCTATTTGCTTTTATAATAGTTTTAAAATTCTTCGATGTTGCCGTACCTCCTTCATAATGTAAGTTCCCATCTTTCCTCCCCCTGGGAAAGTTATTTCACTCCGAATGTCAAATTATCCTCGTCTACCTCTCGCCTTCGCCGTTATCAACTGCGCGTAATTTTTCCGCAGGTTGTACGCAAGTTCGCTGATTCTGCTGCAAGTGTTCTAGGCCAGTGCTATTACCCCCGGAGCCAAGTAACGAGGGCGCCCGCTGCGAGGGACGAAAAATTTTCAACCCATTTCGCTGACTACAAATAATAGCAGCTGCTGACTCAACGGAGTTTCAGCAGCCAAGGTGCGGAGCTAAGAACGCGTGTGCCGTCCGGGCGCCTTGAACCCGACCCACGGAATCATCCGGGTATCCTTTTCGCAGAGTGGATTAGCATTTTATTAAAAAATTGATTTTTCAATTTCCAAAAGCTCTCTTCTATTATCGTGGGCGCCCACGAACTGCCGCTCGATTTCATGGTTGACCATTATCGCAGGACACGAGAAAAAAGGGAGCAGCGTATTAAAACGGGCAAAACGACGAGGTAAGCGGGTCCGTCGAGAAAAGATTGCGCTGCCGCGCATCGAAGCCCTTGCTTCTTCCTCGCCTGCTTCACTTCTCCACTTAAGTGTAATATATAAAAATGTTTTGCAATACTCTGCACAAAAGACTTTCGAAAAAAAATTACACATTGAGTGCAGAGGAAGCCATTATTTTAATCCCCCATGGTTATAAGTTTCGTGCTTACACATGCAGACTTTGGTGCCTCGGGAATTTATCAATGTTTAAGCAAAAAACATGATAATAATAATAAATTTATTGTCAAAAAACAGTACAAACTGCGTATGAAAATCGGTATTGTTGTGGGAGGAAATGAAGTCCTATTTCGGAACACTTTATATAAACATTTAATTCCGGTGATTGAAGTCAGTGTGATTCAGTAAGTAAAACGCTAAGTTACTGACTGGATGACGGGATTCGATCCCCGGTGGGATGGGGATTTTTCATCGCACATCAAACCTGACTCCCAGACCTACTCAGCCTGCTCTAAAATGAGTACCGGGTATATACTGGAGTTATACCAATCGCAGCGAGATGCGGTCTCCTCCTCCTAGTGCCGAGGCCAAGAAATTACTCCCCTCCGCGTACTGTTTGGGCACCTTCGGGGCGTATTGTGGAACAATTTGACTCTTTGACTTCTGGAGATTAATGCGCATTCAGAGAAAAGTAATTTTCCTGTAAAACAAAAAAATCTTCAGTTCTGTTTTCCTCCCTCGATGTAACGTTCTACTACTTCAATGCTTTGGAATCTTTAGTGAGTGAATGCATTTAACTGAATCTTCGTACACTGGGACGCATTCCCGAGTTTTTTGAAGTCCTGTACCAATCCACAGCCGCATTAAATGCCCCTCCATTCCTAATTGCATTCATCGTTCCGCGTCGACAGGCTGCACACACGCCGCGTCCATTTCGCCCAGATGATTTTATAAAATTTTGTGACAAGCCTTATGACGCAAACCTGCTACCAAACATGTGAACAGTGTTCGAGCGCCGGCTGCTGACCCGGAAATAACGGGGTCGTGGGAAGTTGAAACATGGCATGTCGCTGTGGCCGAACCCGAGAACGGTGGCGGAGTTGCCCTTCTTGCGGAGATGACACGAAGTATCGAAAGGGGTATTCCCCGACGACACATATGCGGTTGTATTACTTTGGGGTCGTTGGACCAGTGATAAATGAAGTGAGAGTAACGATTTTAACAGACGGATAGTGGCGTTAGCAATGAGCTGTCAAACTCCCGAAGATTGCAGTGTGAATTGGTGTAATACAATACGTAAATGAGTGAAATGGGAAAAGCGGATCCTCAAAATTGTGCCCCTCTTCCGTACTAGGAATGGGATCGACTGATCGAGTCCTCAAATATTTAAAGCTGAAAGTGTAACATACTTTCCTTTAAAAAATGTTCTTTTAAATCTAAGATAGAACACGCAGTCATCTAAAAGTCACAAGCTGAGAAATCGAGGTGTGGCAAAAAATGTAATGCTAGAATAGAGAAGAGATGGGGCGAGTAAGTTATACAATATATTCAAGAGGGAAAAACAAAAGAACCAGAGATAGATTTAAGGTACAGGGGATTGGAATGTGGAATGAAAGAGAAAGGAAAAATACAAAACACAACAAAGTGGACGGATAAGTATAAAGCACGCTGCGTAGACTTCATCGTTTACCGATCCCTTCGAAAGCAGGTACAGGCATGGAGTGTTCCTTCCGTTCAGGCCTCGCAATTTTTTTTTTTCGAGAATGTATAGTTTTACCTATTTGTACTCCACGCGTCGATATGTACCGACATTGTATCGCTCTCCCCTCGGTCCACGCTGTGCGGACGATGCACGAGGGAAGTACATGCGAGGGTATACTAAGTATACAACTAAACTGCAGTAAGAATCAACGAGGGAACAGCTAATATCATACAATATGCAGTGCGGTTCTTGGTGTTAAGGGGCTACGAAAACTCACGCATTAAACAATTATGCATTAGTCGTATGTAAATGAACTAAACTGCCATGTACATATTAGAGATTCGTCACGACAATTAGTTGGAAACGTGTCTTGCCTGCAGCAAACGCGTCGCTCCACAGACGGAGTTCGGAGTCGGGTTGTTCTCGGAATCAACGTGAGAACGCAACACAGTCGCAAGAGTGTCCCAGGCATTGACTTTGTCATTAATGTGGAATAATTCTCAACTCTTAGTCGCAGTTCCAATGGGTATGCATTATTTATTGTTTTCAGTCCAACTACAAAATTCATTCCTGAAATGTTGGTTCCCAGCGGAATTAATGAATATAGGGATTGCTTTGTTGATATTAATATACGTAGATTAGTTCCAGGTCTCCGGTCATCTGCACAACATAGCAACAAATAACTCACACGAGTATCGAAACTGGAGTTCCACTGTAACTACCTCAACCGACTGAACTATTGGGTTTGTATAGAACTCTGGTAATCACGTTAGCGGGGTTAAACTAACGACACCAGTTGACACAGGCACTAAAATACAAACTTAAGCACTTCCATCCAATAGATCGTTTATGAATTACTTAATATTAAAATTTCCATTTTCTCATACATTGGAGATTCAAAATACTTTTCTTGAAATCATGGTTTCAAATATTACTTCAGCGCACCGGTATTGGTGAATTAAAATGAAAACTTATACATACAGTTCTAATGGGAAAAATCTGAGGACTTTGTCTGAAGTACGTCTTATTACTAGTAAAAGTTTCTTGGTTATTCACATATAGCCAATGTAAAGAATAGCCAATAAAATAACTACATTACAACATGATCAAGTCTGAAGGGGAGAATAAAATAAAATTAAGAACAATGTACATATAATCAAAGATCTCTAAAAGACGTATTAAAGGTCTCTTATTCACAAACTCGTGTGTTCTAACCATAAACTACCGATGTCCCAGGAGAGCACAACGCCGAAGAACGGACCATTCCATCCCATCACTCACTACCCCGTGGAGGGAATGGGCGGGAGGGNAACGCCGAAGAACGGACCATTCCATCCCATCACTCACTACCCCGTGGAGGGAATGGGCGGGAGGGTAAAACGGGAGTTGCTTTGCAGAGGACTGTGATCCCGCCGTGTAGCGTCGGCTGTCAAGGCGTAATGAAACTCGGCAGCAGCACCCAGCAGCTGGCCGCGGCGGTGGGAAGTGGAGCGCCAGATGCGCCGCCGCCAGCATTCTCGACAAAGCTCCCGGAGTCGTCGGCCGCGAAGGCCGCAACGCGCAGCCGTGAAACAGGCGACGCTGCCCTGTTGATGACCAGACGCGAGGGGACCCTTATTACGAAGACGCTTGTTGCTTACTGCCCACAGAGATCTCACGCCCACCCCCAGCGCGACGCTTCTGTCAAAGCGATTGTTAATAGTAGACGCCGTTTCATCTGAGACACGCGGTGGACAATCATTTGGAATTGTGGCTGCCACACGAATTCCACCAGATCTCACAAAGGGCAAGATTGGTTTGACTAGATATATACGAGTTTGTAACTATTTAATGTTCCTCTAAACATCGCGTTACAGCGAGACGATTTGCTGAAATAAAGATATAAAAGTTTACTATCCTATCAAACTGTTGAAGAGAAATAACATTTTCACACTTTGCATTCATGACTTACGAGACTTCCAGAAATGGACGTGTTTCTTTTCTTGTGGTGTAGGACTCGCAATACGTCAAAACGAAGACTTCGTTTTCCTTGTCCTTCTTTTTCGTCAACAAACAAATTGTTTTTCTAACACCGAAATAGAAAGGACCTTCAATACAATTTTGCACAAAATACGTTGAATACCGTGAAAATGAACTATACATAAAATAAAAATATTAGCTAGAGCACGATTTCTTAGAGGACATGAAGGAATACGTATTTGAAAAATATATTGCAAAAACATGATACTTACTGTACTACATGAGCCACACCAGATTTGAAATTATATCGCTTATTGCATTTCACAAACCAAAACGAAAAGATTAATCTAATTAATAGTAATGTTCGTCTCCAACTTAGTCACGGTGTATTGTATGCATTCTCGGATTTTTCGAAGCGCTTCAGAAGGAGCGAGCGAACACAAGGAAGGCCGATAGGGAAAACCCTTCTTCGACCCGTTCGTTCTGCGAGAAGAGAAAGACGCCTCTTGATGGATTTTTTATCCTCCCCTCTTCCTGACCCAACCGTAATCCGCGTCAGCATGCCTATCACTCCGGAAACGCATTTCTGCCTATCAATGAAGTCCTCCTGTGTCCTAGGCTTCCCTATCGGGGCCGCTTTAACTTGCTGATGGATACTTGGGGAAGAAGAAACCTGCAGAACTAGCGGGCAACGTAACGCCCACAATAGGTAGAATGATACACGCAAAAGATATGGAAGCTGGTCACATTACACTACGGGTTCCCTAAAAAGGAAACACGTAGTCCTTGAGAAAACGTAAGAGTTGTAGGGTCAGATGATTCTACAACCAACACGTGTGAAACCCCGAGAAATATATCTTTCTGTTGTATGCTAATTGTCAAATATACTGTATTTAATATAAAATATTGATTATTAAAGAAAATAAATGAGGTGACACAAATTTGGTCGGTGCTCATGGTTTCTGTAGCATGTGTTTTGTAAACCTAATCCATTTCTTGTCTAAAAACAACACTAGAATATATTAGACTTCTATATACTTCTCAATCATTCTGATACGTCTCTGAAAAACTGAATGGCATTAAATATAAACGCTGCAAATTGGCTATCAACTATGTAATTCGGGTTCAAATGTTGCATAACGAGTATGCATTAAAGAGGAGGATATTCCACACACCACTGTTGTAAATAGACACTTTGATTTCTCGCTTAAAAACATTCATACTAATTTTTCTAGGAGAAGAAATAATACACTAACACACGAGTCTCAGAAAGAAGATGTAAAAGAATAATCCTCCTTAAAAATAATTTAAATGCAGATACGAACTCCATGTTGATCCTTAGTCAATGAAGAATACCTCGCGGGATCCCTCACCCGCTATACATCAACAGACGGAAGTTCCCCGACTTCACGAGCGCCGTGCATGCGAGCGAGCGATCCAGCTCCCTCATCTCGCAGTCTGCTGGAAGGCTGGCTCCCTTGAAATTCGGGCTGCGCGGAGGCGAGAGATTACAGGCATGCTGCCATACCCTGCGAGGGCTCCGATAAAGACGTTTCTTAGCGTCGCCGGCAGTCGTTTCCGTGGCAAGCGCACAGGGCTGCTGGGACGCGGGCTGAATGGCCGCCGGCTAAAAGGGACGCTGAAGAACGGGACCGGGAACGGCGAGGAAAGGCGTGAGTAGCTGAAGACAGCGGGAGGAGCACAGACAAGGACAATAGATGAAGAGGTGGTGGTGAACACGGTTCGGGAGAGGGAGGCTAAGCGGAATGGCGCGGACGGGAAGAGAAGAAAACAAAAATGCAACCAGAACTTAAGCTACGCGTGCGAAAAGATATGAGGCAATGTTGTTTATTTATGCGCGCTCCAAAGTTCCAGGGAGAGAGAGAGAGAGAGAGAGGACGCATGCGTTTAGCGAAAGAAGACTCCCGTTTATGCACTCAGGAGCGTCTTATGAGCGGAAAAATGTGTGCGTGTGCGGCGGCTGAATTCTCCTTCTTGCGGCGGGCGACTTCACGTAACGATCACTGTGCGGCGTGGAGCGGGAAAAATTCCACAAGCGGCGCAACTTGTCTTCGAAAATGTGCCGAGTGTTACAGTCAGTCCTCACAAAAGCTTGGAGACGCTGCCAAAATCTGACTCCGATACGGCCTTAATACGAAACAGAGGGAGATAATCTCCACGCAGTGTATGTTAATTCGCCCCACTTTATTTAGAATTCCAGGAATTTTTAATTGGCGACCGCGGCTTATCTACGGTCGTACGCTCAGAGGACGCAATGGTGTAGAAATCCATGTACAAGCGTGGCATCGTTTTACCGCCGCTTCTTCTCCCATTTCCTTCCCTCGGAAAATCCGGAATAAACGGTTGCAGAGAGTGCAAATACCAGACTTTCTAGTAATTACTGGTCGTACGTTATCCCTGCAGCACAAAAAAAAAAAAAATTTAAAAAACTGCAGAGCTCCCAGGGAGAGAAAAACATGCGTCGCAAGTACGGGAACACAACATATAACTCAGCATCCCTCGACTAGAAGTTCAACAACTAACATGACAGTTCAACGTTTCGAAATGATACAAATCGATGTTGGAGAAGCACACGACCAGGTTATGCCGAACATACAGAGGCACATCTCGCACTGCGTTCACTGCTGCACTCGCCATAGTTTCTCAGAGACGCACGTGCTCAAACCCCGGTGAGGAAGTGGGCACGTCCGGAAATTCGGAGGTGAACACGTAGCCAGTGGCGAGGGTCTGGAGACACTTCGAGCGCATCCAAGCGGGGTCGCGGGTACGCGAAGGTGCCTCGAGGGAAGAGTGCGGGCAGGGGAAGGGAGGAGCGGCATACGAGTTGGCAGGGTGTTGTTCCGAAACAGAGAGAGAGAGTGAGGGCAGTGAGTGGGCGCGTCGACAGGGCTGAAGGGGACGAGCGCGGGTTAAGAGCGCCGTTCACGATACCGATATCCCTCGTGCACGCGGCTGCCTGGAAGTGGCTAATCGCCGGCGCAGCCATGTGCTTCGACGCCGATCGCTGTAAAACGACCGCGAGCGCTGCAGCACTGGCAGCTCCGAGACGACCGCAGAGAGCCACTCGCCAAGTTCAGGGTTCGCTCTATTCCCAAGGCACCGCTACCACTGCAAGACTCGCACACATTAGCAAAAGGATCTCGCAGCGCATTCGGTGCAAGGACAGAGTTGGAATGGTATGAAACCACAATGATTCATAAAAAGAAATATTCAAAGTCGCAAAATAGGAAAATAAAAACATCCGAATTAACTAATTAGAATAAATAATATCAGAACTATATACTCAAGGTGATAATGAATTGTAACAATTCCTAGGCGGATAATATCAATAAAAACGAAAACAAGCGAATAATACGATCCTCGTTAACCTCGAATCAATGAGCAGACATTTCTCCCGTGTCAAATGAAATCTCGGGGAAACAATGTGTGATAAGAATTGAAATAAAATTCACAATTTAACGAACATTACGAGGAACTAGAGATAAAAAATATCGACGAAATGCCCGCGGCTGAAGCGATTCACAGACGAGCAGCGGAAGTCAAAAATAATGGGCGTCGTCGGCAAGCTAGCGCGCCCTCGTTGCATCGACCTCCCTCCAGCTACGCACAGAGACGCAGGACCCCGAGCGGTAATTACACCTGCTTCCCTGAGGACGCGGCAACGTGAGACGCCATGGTTTCCCGCCCACCCCATTCCACGGGGCACTCATCTCTTTCTTCCCGACCCGAGGAATACTCCATTACATGAATTGGACTATGCACCGCCATGGACCAGAGACACTTAAAAATTACATCATTTGGCTAAATTACGAAATTATTAACACCAACCCTCGAGAAATGAAACAGTAAGGAGCAGGAAGAAAAAAAATGTCAACCTCGTTAATGGAATTGTTGGTTAGTGAAGTTAATTATCCCGCAAATAATCCCAATTCTTTAGCGGAGACTGCTGAGCACCGGATGTCATCGTGTCTCCGTATTCTTCGTCACCGTCCGACTCTGAGGAACCGGAATCGAATAATCACACTCCTTCATTAGCATATTTTTTCGTCTGATTACGCGAACACAGAATAGCGTCACAGCGCGCACCGTAATTTCCGGCGAGACGCTCGCATACGCCAGCAAATCTGAGCCCATTTCAGTACGACTGCCTCATTCCCCGTCAACACCGCGCCTTTCGCTTGGCACCTTCGTTAATTAAATTGCAATTACCTTATTTAATTTTTCGTAAAATACTCCCATTGTTTGAGAAAAAGCGGAGAAATTCATCGCATTACCTGAAACGAGACGAGGAAATCGTCACGGACCGGAGATCCGTTAAAAGTTCTTGTGTTTCCGCGAGCAAAAAAAAATTAAGAGCGACGACAAGAAGAAGAAAGAAAAAAGGAAAATACCGCCGAAGAAAAATAGGTTTAAGTGGAAAGGGAGACGTGAAAGAGAATTGGCGTCGATGCATATCGTCGCTACCACAGCCATCTTGGCTAAGGTCGTAACATACCAGCACTGCCACTGTGGCTATATCAATCGTGATTTCCGCTTGTCCCGTGCACGTCCCGCTATCACGCTATTCCTTCCCATCCCTCGTAGCTTCCTCCTCCGTTCTCTCCCATCAATCGTTCGTCCAATCACCACCGTCGCCACTCAGCGGCGTCTCCTCTTCTGGCACCCGGTACATGGCAATCGCTCGCATCCGTCCCGCGCCCGCTCTTCCCGCCAGAGCTCCGCTAACAAATCCTCAGCCTCTATCACTGTCTTCGCCTCGCGCGCCACCACCGCCGTCACCGGCGAGATACCTCGACGCCAACGCGCCGCAGCGGAACACGGTCTCGCGTCGCGCGTCCCGCCAGCAGTCGTATAACGAGAATGAATCGACGCGAACGCTAGCGCGCGACCGTAAAATAGACTGTGCGCGGGCTCCCAAAGCGCTCCGAGCCGCCACCGTCTTCGCGCCCGACTGCCCCGCCCCGCTCCTCTTCCTCCTGGCGTTCGCCAACACGAGACGCTGCGTCTGCGTGGGTTCCGGCGACACGCTCCGCGATCGGAGAAGACCCTGTTTGAACTGGCGCCGCCTCCGATGCGCGTCTGCCGTGACTCATCCCACAGCCACTAACGAAAGAGACTGGACGACAGGTGAATGCTACCAGAGTCCGGTAAAGTCGCTAAAGACATGAGATCTCCGAAGACATCGCAAAGATTGAACACGTCGGTGTTCAGGACCCAGGGACTATATTGCGGCTTCTGTCACCTAAGACACGACGTTAAGATGTGAACCGAGCACATCTTCACACGTTCTTCACGATCGTGCAGAATTATATTCACTGATTCTCGTAAGAGTACATTTTACTTGTAGATTGGATGTGTTGACTCTACCTACAAATATTGTTTCCAGTACTGTACATAAGGGCTCTAATGACCTAGACGTTGGCGAGCCCTAAGGCCCCAATTAAAAAAATTACTACCCAAATTAATGAATTAAATTCTAATTAAGAATTGAGGAATCCTCACATAAGCGTGAATATGTTTGCAAATACAAGACAGTCATAGCAAAGTCTCCGCCAAACAAAATACAAGGTTCCTGCAACGCTAAAAAATGTATATTTAAAATAGTTCCCAAAGAACGCAAATACGATTCCGTAGATTCCCGGCCATTCGATTAATGAGAGGAGCGAGCTGGAGGGAAGCCATGTCCAACACGCGTCGGAGCGTGGACCTAATCGCACGCAGAGGAGAAAGACGCGTTCTTATTACATAACCGGCGGCACGCATGAATCCCACCACGCGCGCGCGCGGCTGCCAGCTGCTGAAGCGCCGTAAAAAACGTTCGGCGTGCCGCTAAACCATCTGCTTCGACTCAATGGACGCCCCGCTGGCCAGAGATTTTTCGACACATCGCACAATGGTGCAATTGTTGCAGCGTTAATATGGTAATGAGGATTAAATGAAACAAAATCTTCGTAACATGGAAAATGTGAAAGGGTGCGGAGTAAACACCCGCATTGGCTACTGTGATGGGGAGAACATCACTCCAGAGAAAGAATATGTATTCTGTTGCCGAAACACTGTCCATAAATGTTTGAGTTAATTAGACGACGGGAATTTAATACACCAAAGTAACAGCAAGAAATGTGCATCATCTTCGGCAAGGTGGAAATGCTGACATCAGCAGAGATCGTCCGCGGAGAGCACAGGTGCGGCGGAAGAAGGAAGTTCCGGGTTCGATTCCAAGACCATAGTCATTTTCTACCAGGCCTTATATATTGCTATCTTTAGAAGAAAAAAATGCTGAAATACGTACATGCCACTTCGGAATATGAACATTTTACGATTTGTGGTGGAAATAGACCTCATTCTCACTGATGTTTATTTGCTTTAAAAGTTTATACAAAATTATGCATCTGGTTGCTTACCTTATTGCAAGAAAGTTCTTTCAAGCGGAGTCTAAAATCTGTTGCCCCATGTTTCAAAAATCCGGCAAGTCAGCGCCGTTAAATTAGCAATGTAAATTTACACGCCAAAACATGGTACGTTAAAATGCACACAGGTACAGCACTTTTTATAAATACGAAAAGTAGTTTTGATCTTAAAATACAAAAATTGTTCTAATATAACTACTTTATTTCCTAACAAAAATAATTTTTTTACACAAAATATATGATAGAGAAATTCTTCCGTTAAATATTCTTCTTCATCTGCAGAGTGATATAATGTAAATGCTTATAAAAACGACCAATTGAAGCACATATCGGAAATACATAATAAAGAATCTTATTGAAAACACTTAAAACAATTCAGAAATTACTGAAATCATCATGACGTTTCGATACACATTGGTATCATGTGTTTGACATGAGCTTAGGCTCAGAAATGCTTTTATTTCATTTGATGATGTGTTTTGAAACGTTGTGATAATTTTAATAAGTTTTAAATTATTCTGTTTTATTAAGTGAAGTACTTAGTGATTAGTGAAATCTTTTTTATGTATTTCCGATAAAGTCTTCGGTCATTTTTAAACACATTCTTCCGTTAAGTTAATACATCAAAAATCTTCATTTCTTCCAATGATATATTTACAAAAAAGATACATTTGAATCCACCCCACAAGAATTTGTACATAAATGAATATAATTTGAAGATAGGGACAGAAAGTTTCTAAAGACACTTCTATTACAATTTTTTCAGAATAAAATACATATTCCCGCGTCTTCAACTGAAAAATCCACCTTAAAATCATCGATTTTCTGAAATGTGTCAGAACGCAATAATTGTTTTCAGTTTATGTTTTATACATTGTTTTGAAATAACTTTTTATTCGTTTTATTTCCCGTACTTACGCAAAAAACAAGGCACTTTTTTATCTTTCCCTCACAATTTTATATTTTAGAGCAGATAATCCTGAATGCTGTTCCAGCGCGCATCACAAAAAATTAAGCCCTGATCCTAAGTATATCAAGCTCCAAATATATCTTCAGAACACGTGAATTTGCTAAATATATTCCATCAATAACAGTTGGGTAAGGTACAGACTTGAGATTCTTGGCATACTCTGAACATAACGACGAAGTTCCTTTCAATTAAACAAATTAGCCGACTTCGTTGAATCGCTGTTGGGGGCAAAGGAGCTCGAATGAGATGTTCTCTACTCCCACTCTTGGATAGTTTCCGGGTGCGAATACAGAAGCACGGTGCGAGGAATGAGTCTTCCAAAGCAAATGTATTCTGCGGCCATAACGTCGCATGCGGAATTTTTAAACGTTCAACAGCGTTCACGGGTCCTTTTTAAACTGTTCATATTGTTGCACAAATTACATTAAAATAAGTGAATTAAATTTGGGTAATACGAGCGATACCCTTATATAAGAGACTCGGTAACAGATAAATTAGCATTAAGTATATATGGAATAGGTGGTTCATTATTGGCGTATTTAAAGATTAAATTAAGTTGAGTTGTCTCGCCAACCATTTGTTTATTCATAGAGTCGACTTTCTACCGCATAGCGGTCATCTTCGGTATTCTAAAATGAAAATTAATATATACAAATAGAGACAAATTACACAGAAACACGCAGAAAATAAACACAATAACATTAAAGGGACACAAGGCGAGAAAATTGACCGTACTAACCTTCCTCAAGTATTGATGTGTTATTTTGGGGATCAAATGAGTGTCCTGTTTCTATTAAATGTGAGGCGAAGTGTGAAGTGTTTTTGTTATGTGTCCATGCACTTANGGAACAGTGGTGAAGAGAAAGACGGAGCAATGGCAAAATTTGAAAATTTGTTTGTTCGTTAAGAATGAAATTGTTATTTTTGATCCGTTTCTGAATATGTAATTGTTCTAATTTGGATCTGTGATAAAATTTATGTTGTATTTCAAGTGTTGTTTTTTGGGTCAAATGAGTGTCCTGTTTCTATTAAATGTGTGTGTGAAGTGTTTTTGTTATGTGTCCATGCATTTGTGTGTTCTTTTATACGTGTGCAGAATTTTCTCCGTCTGACCGACATACAACGCGTCAGTCTCCGCATTGTAGCATGTAAACACCGCTGTCCTCAGTAGTAGGGGTGGGATCTTTGATATTGCACAGTCGCTTCCTCAGTGAATTATTTGTATAAAAGGTAACGGTGAGATTTGTGTTTTTGTGAATAATGTTTGCTATTTGTTGTGAAATGTTGCCGAGATAGGGAATGCTTATGAATGACTGAGGAAGGACCGAATGCTTATGAATGACTTATGAATTTCCTTGTCCAGTGGAAGGTTAGTACGGTCAATTTTCTCGCCTTGTGTCCCTTTAATGTTATTGTGTTTATTTTCTGTTTATTTCTGTGTAATTTATCTCTATTTGTATATATTAATTTTCATTTTAGAATACTGAAGATGACCGATATGCGGTCGAAAGTCGACTCTATGAATAAACAAATGGTTGGCGAGACAACTCAATTTAATAAATTAGCATTAAACAAATCTCATTCAGTAGTATTTTTTTCAGAATGTGGCCAAATCTGATGGGTGTTAGCTCTGATGCGGTCTTGCTATTAGACATGGTACCCCACCCCTGTACCAGTCTTTCAAAGTTAGAATTATATAATTATAAAACAGGAGTAAAGTATCCTGATTAAGAACAGGAAATAATATTTAGCGCAAATTTAAAGTGGCATCAGAAACAAAGGAATAGGAACTCTCATAACATCAGGTGTATAGGTGCATAAATATTTTATATAGTTACAAATACTATGACTTCCGATAAATGTGGAAGCTATTCAAGGAATTAAAAGATGATTTGAGAACGCAATCGCCTGCGAAACAAATAATAGGAGACAGTAAATCATGGAGTTTCCTGCTCCAGCCGCAGAACCGTGTCACGCGGGTGACAGCGGGGGAGGGCCGCCATGCGGGTGGCACGGCAGCGCGGCGGGTGCAGCGCTGGGATCACCTCAGTTCATTTCCATACCATTAGCCCGCCGCCGGCAGCAAGGTCGCACACGACTCGACGCCCCGCCCACCGCCTGATGGACGTCGAGGAGTGCTATGCCGTGCCACGGCCTCTTCGAGCGAGGTGCGTGCACTCCGACGCGTGCAACAAGATGGCTCTAATATCCTTCAGCGTGTGCTCCCATACGGAAAGAAAACATCATCGCGGCCGCGTTTAATGGCCATATTCTCTTCGCTGCAAAGCTCGATTCCTCCGTGATGGTTCCCAATCAGTCATGTCCGCGATAAGTTGTTTAATGGAATGACAGAGGAAAATGTTTAGTGGAATTCAATAACACGAATTAAGCGTGAGTATATTCGCTGGTCGAAATAACCGAGGATATGTTGAAGAACACGAACGGAGAAGCCTTTCAAAACATGCCTACATAATGAAAGAGTCTCGCGGCGACTGATGAGACCTATTGTCCCTCGAAAATCTAAAACCTGATGGCTCATCGTTCCAAAGAACCCACCACCCATTAAAGGTAAATAATAATTGTGCGCAACACTTCAAAAGAGGACAGCTATCGTCAATAGCAGTACAGAGCGCGAATTACGGTGCAGAGTAGCTGACCGGTTAGGCGAGTTCCGAAAGAGGTGGCGGCGTATGAAGGCAGCGGTCGGCTCACATCGCCGGGTTTCTTTGGCGCGCGCTCGGCTTCGCACCGCCCCATCAACGCGCCACCCCATCACCCATCAACTTCTCCCCCTCCCACGACTCAGCATTTCCGCCTGCCGCGCCAAGTACAGTGGGACAATGCGAAAGGGCATCGAGTAAAATTACGAAGGAATTGAAATAAAAAAATCTTTCTGATTCAGTGGTATAACAATGACACAACTCACCAAGAACTATTTACAAAATAGGGGAAACATGTTCATGATAAATAACCATGTGACAAAAACAATAAAACTTTGAAGCTCGTTGTCACAGACTGCTAAGTATACCCATGAAGAATAATTAACACGTTTTACACAAAAAATCAGTTATACTCTTCACAACGAATAGCGATTAAACTGTAAATTTACATGTCTTAAGTATGATAAAGTATACCTGCAATTAGTATCATCCTCAATCTAGATGAAGAAAATTCAAAGTAACGCAAAACATTCCTCGAACTCCGAATTTCTTTAAATAGCATTTTCAATTCATAGGAAAAAAACGAAATAGATGTGAAAAAAAGGAAAGTTAATTCCGGAAATATGACGGGAAAATCGTCGAAAACAAATCAGATAAACTCCAGACGAAAAATGTACGTACTAGAAAATAATGTCAAGAGTGTTCCCCTTGCCGCTTTCCTATTATTTTCATTAAAATAAATTTCAAAAAAATAGTTAGTGTTGGTTTGTCTCATAACAAATAGTATCTCGTGATGTCGAATATTTTTTTTACCCAGAAATTCAACTGCAACAAAATCAGACTGCTTTCAATATGGAACATATCCTCTACATTTTTAGAGGAAAACATGCCTACCGGAAGTAGCGCACCAATCTGAATGACATAATAGCCTGAAATTTAGAATGTGTTTTAGTTCACAACATAAGTTACACACTACATCAAATTCAGTTCAATTGTCTCCATTTCATGTACAGTTAAGAAAGTATGAACTATCGATTTCTCGAGACAAATGCAAAGTGCTTTCAAATACGATTCTCAAGGTTCGTGTTCAAATATCGTTTCATTCATCAGACATAAAGGAAAGAAAATTGTTCACAGCAACATCGTATAACTATGAGAATAGGTTCTCCTGGACCCGATTAACACAGGATTTTGAAGTGATGTTAAAAAGCTAATTGGATTCTATTACTTATCTACAATTTTTTCCCTTCATGCACCCAAAAACGACGTGTATAAGGGGAAAGATAGAAGAAAAATGAATAAAGTACAGGAGCATTTTGGGTACAAATTTCTCCGTGGCCTTGAGAGGAGAGAGCGCGCAGCCTAACGCTCATGCGCCACCTCCGCCGCCACTCCATGGCGTAACTTGTACCTCAGGGTCAAGGCCTCCAGTATTAGCGGCGCACTCCAGACACGAAAACAAACCATTTCCTTGAGCAATCGAGAGAAAGTAGTCCAGATACGACGGAGGGAAACAGAGCAACTCATTGATGGGCGTTTGCTCCTGTAAATCTTTTGAGAGGAAGTAAAAACGATAAGAGTGGGCTCAGTGAATGGGCGAAGCATGAAAATAGAAACACCGAACTAATTCAGCTCTTATCAACGTATTTTCACGGATTCTACAACGAGATATCTGTATCATCTTTACACCCCGTAAAACACATCTTAATCACTCTACCATTAATTCGTTGATAGTTTAAAGCGTGTCACGCGTTAACGGCTGACTTCCAGTCTTCGCGAGAAGTCTCGAGGCTTCGCGATTCCTGTCGTTCGGTCGCCGCTCGCAGATGATCGGCCGGAAGTGACAGCGGCGCTGCGCGTGTGGTCCGAGGGGCCATCGCTGGCGAAGAGCCAGCAGCCCCCGTCGGGATCGCGCCCGCGAAGCGCGCGTCGCGTCGCGCCCGAGACACCCACTCGACGCACAGTGGGACACACCAACTGTACTTTAATGTTGGAAATAAATCTTTCAAGAGACAAGACAAGAGCGATTTTAATCATTTCCGAATAAACCACAATTAACTCACTTTCTTTGTCTATGCACACAATGTTATTATTTCCAATACTAGTGTTACTTGTGGTAAAGAAATACATAACGTTTCAAAATTTAAAACCTTTAAAATTTTATGATGTTAAATTTCCGAAAAGAATAATAAAATTAAAATTTACGAAAAAAGTAAATTTAATAGAAAAACGTGTTCGTGACCCACTAAAAACGGACAAGGCACAGGTTTTGTCCCCGAAATGACGAATCGGTCAGACTGTGCTATGGTGCGGCGGCGTCCCTCCTCCTCTCCCGCAACCCAAACATCTCGTACCGCCCCGTAGACGACAAACTGCCTCTCGCGCTATGCCGCGCGCCCGCCGCCGCGACCCGACGCACACAGCCACCAAAAAATAAACCGAAGAAAGCGAGTGCCGCTGAAGCGCGATTAAGATCAAAGGCCAGAAAAGCGATTTATGATCAGGCCAGAAAACTCGCGCGCGCGACGCGAGGCCCAGAGCTATTCCATCACGCGGCCGGAGAGCGACACGGGCGCCGAAGTGAGCGTCCACCCCCACCCGCTCGCACGGAACCGCACGATTGATGTGACTGAACGCCCGTTAAAAACGCATGCCGCTTCGCCGGGAAGCACTCAATGTCAACCACATCAGACTGTCGCCTCGTCGGTTCTCGGAACGATTTCCTCGTCGCGCGAATCATACGGAATGCAATCCCACAAGTACGCAACGGGAATAACGTTATGACCGAGTGATTTCGAATAAAAATAACCCCCAGCTAATTGCTTTGGTGCACTAAATGTAGAAATTTTCTAGTTTGTTTTCAATTCAACTGTAATTTGTACCCGCTCAAAATGAGAAGTTTTTGTTTTTGTGAAAGCGGCTTTTAGAAGAGAAACGTGAACCCGATTCCCAGCGAATGCCAGTCGCTAATGGCGAGGGCTCTCCGCCGCTGCACCGCGCCGGGCGTAGAGGCGGCTGTTGCTCTCAGTCTCTTTCGTGTAAGCCATCCGTCGTCGGAAGAGCGGAGCGTTCTTCGCGTGCCGCCCGCAAGAGACGGGAAGAGTGGGGAGGGCGGGGCGGGGCGGGGCGGGCGAGGTCCATTCGTCGATATGGCCAGCCGAAGGGCGTCGTTACGTCGCCGCCCGCGTCTCTATCCCTCGTCGACTCCCAGTGACCGGCAGCTCCAGCTCCTTGGCCACCTCCGCTGCAATCGGGAAACCTCTCGCGACGAACATCACGTGTCATGTCGAAACGACTCCTCCATCACTTCGATCGATTTACGCCGAATTGCTCAACATGTTTCAGACACATCTGTGACGCTTCGGGATAGGGTGGGATCGCGGTGATCTGAACACGCCGCGCACCAAATCACGCGCTTATCTGAACTGCCTTTCGCCACCGCCAACAACACTCTTTCCCAACGTACATCACACACCCAGGAAAGAGTTTGTACCCGCGAAAGAAATCAAAAAAATAGTAAACTATAATACATAAAAAATGAAACTAAAAATGTATATATTAACGCTCGCACGACTGTATAAGGGCTCCGAGATCGATGGTCTGAACAATTTCCGAGACCTCACGTGACATTAACCACTTGACCGCGGATTCCACGCGTGCGTGTAAAGAATATCCGTATTTCGAAAGAAGTTTGCGCCAAGCACCGACATCCTCACGTCGCGTTCCGTTTCACCTCGCTGCACTCGTCTCCCCTCCGACAGCTGTCAGGGCGCCCTCTCAGCTCACGAGCCTTCATCCTCGGGTGACGTCATCAACCAACCGAGTCATACATTATACAATCGTTTGAGGATTAATTAAAAGTGTCTGGTTATTTTCCCCGAACATCTGCGCAGCGGCAAACAAGACACCGGAAATGGGATCCTATTCATCAGCGTCGTGCTGCAGAAACAGAGGAGACAGCGTCGCCCGCCGGCGAACTCCTCCGTCGGGTCCTCTCTTCTGGCGCACCCTGTGCCGATGAGTGATCCAGAGGAAACGACTCACCGCTCAGAGGCGAAGCGACGAGTACGCCTGATGGGCCTTGCTTCTCATCCGAGAGATCTCTTACGCGATGTCCCACCAACCCACGCCTTCGCTCTTTCTCCGATTCTCGAAGCGAATGCTACCACGGCACCTCTCATGAATCAACTTGCCTTCCTCGTAACATCACCGATGGAAACTTCCCGGGTAATCCAACGCGTACCTTCGTCGTAAAACGTCGTCCATCGAATTATTCCACACATTAAATAACTATCCATCCTAAAGTCGGCTCGCTCCTGGAATGCGCGCTCAGCATTCACTTTTGTTTACTGCACGTTCGAAGTCTATTGAGGAGTGTGTGGACGGAGGCAACGGAAACGGGCGCGCCCCACTCGCCTCCATCTCCCCCCTCTCTCCTCCACACTTGCCGATGGGCCTTTTGGATGTCAATTACCACCACGTGACTCGCCCAGCCGTCCGAGCCACGACCACCTTCCCATAAATCTCGTTGCTCGGAAGCCGAGAGGGAGAGAGACGGAGAGGGAGGGGCGGAGGTGGAGGGACAGGCAATGCAGAGGCCCGCGGAGAACCGCGGCGACAGCGAGGATACTAATTAGACGAGGATGCGCGTCGTTAGAACGTCACAGGCGTCACGGAGCCATGTGGTCTGTCTCAACGGGCGAATGCCAGTTCGTCTCACCCGCTCTCCACCCACACTCAACGACCCGAACACGCTGCCGCCAACTTTTCCGATAGCTTACATTATAAAACAGCGCACCGATTGCGAGTCGCTCCCTCAGGAACATTTCACTGACACGCGACATATTCAAAAATATCGAATTGAAATACGGAATCATATTCATGCAGAGAGACCGTGTCAGGGTTCTAGCGCACGGTCGCTCCGTGCGTCCTCGTTCCAGACGTTTTGTACTCCGAGATATTAACGAAGCGAACAAACAAGGCACGTAAAAAGCGAAGGAAATTAAATACCCCGAACACAAAGAGTGTAAAAAAAACCACTACCAGCCGAAATCGGCACGGAGGACTTGTAGCCACAGACATTTTTTCACAGGAAATTGGATCACGGCGTGCAACAACAACCAAGACTATAGCAGTGAAACTCGAAGTATGAAAGTGCAACTCGTCAAAACGAGGTTATAGGTTTCGAATATTCTGAATAATTCACGGTGAATGAGAGTAACCAGCACTTCACATGACGTAGGCTGTGACAAAGAAGAATGCAATGAGGAGTGAAATCACTGGTTGTCCGGATGAAAAGCGTCACATAGCTACGCTTAAGCCTCTTAACTTGACGTGTTTAACTCTCACTTTCACTAGAATGGCAAACACGAAAGACCTTTTGAAGTCAACAACTACGTAATTAACAAAACTGAGCGAAGTTCAACGCGTAACACTGCACAGTAATCAGTAAATCATGCGAGTATCAGGAAACAACGTGAAATATACCTTAATCCAACGTTTCCCCTTCAGATTAATGCAAATGCACATACAATCCGGGTTATTTTGGGTGAACTCAACGCGATTTTAACGGTCTCCCAAAGGACTTGCGACTTCGATTTGCCATTGAAGAAATAAAGTGACCATAAAAGTAGATCGTTCCTGCAGATTGCCTCCACGGATTTAGATGTTCGGTGCGAAATCGCAACAATAGCTACAACATCCAATAAAAGCAGGAATCTATCCCGATCCATCGCATTAGAAATATCCTCGATCTCATGGATTTGCTTTCCTCCTACCGACGATTCTTTATGCAGTGCGGGAGAGAAAGAGAATAGCGGCGACGTTGAGAGAACAGCACGTGTTGCATATCGCCGTCGACGCGTGATTTGGATTAGCTAGAGCTGCACGGCGGCTACCTGGCGCATGCGCGCAAGGGTCACTGACCCGGAGGAGACTTGAGGCCACGGCTCGCCAGTGGAGACGCCACTTCGCAAAGAAGGAAAGCTCTAGACGAAGATAAAAAGGCAGAGCAGAGGCGCCTAGACGAGCAGGGAGGGGGTTGGTCCCAGGGCATTATTTTGAATTATTTATACAAATTCCATAAAATGGGTCCCCGAAGAAATTCTGTCCTGGGTACCTTCTGGACAACATAATGGAATCAATGCAATGTATACCATATTATAATTCATTTTAGAAAAGCCTACATTTTTCAAATATGTTCTCAACATAACATTTGCACCCGTTATAACAATATAGATGTATAGTACGAAAACTCAAATTCGCGTTAATTGTAGATTGGATAATACAAACATCGCAATACATATTACCAACACTAATTACGGAATGGTATTTATTTAACGTCTTAATATTTTTACAGGTCAATCCTGTTTTACGCAAGTGTAGTCGTTATACTTCATCCGCACATCATTTTTCAATTACTGTGTATGTAAAAGTAGGTTACATATGATACTGTAGAATAATAAAGTGACCCTTACGTCTTGGTGCGTTTCGTTGTGAAGCTTTCCTTTGAAATAATGTTCGGACTTCCAAGAATTTCAGATTCAAGTCTTCCTCTGTATTATGTTTCGATCATCTAAATGGGAGGATATAGTTAGGAGTAACACGAATGTGCTTACATTAAAAACACAGGTTGCCCGAAAAAATACGCCACTTTCTACGATCACTAGCCAGTTCATTGTAACTCCTTTTACACTCTCCAAGGGTAGATCTGCACCATTTAGTTTCGGGACGGCCTCTTTTCCTCCTTTCCTATGGGATCTTCAGCAAAGCCACTTTGGAAGGTCCGAGTCTCCTTTTCTAAGCGTATGGAATAGCCATCTGAAGTTCCCCTGCTTATCTCGCAGTTTATATATATTTCTACCCGTCTCTTTCCATAGCCTCTCGTTCGTTATGGTATTCGGCCATTACTCCATTATATAAGCTGCTGAGAGGAAGAGTGGTATGTCACTAAAATCGCGATTTGTTTCATATTTGAATAGTACTAGGTGAAATACGTCTTCAGGCAAAATGGTATAACTCTAACTTTCATAGTGACCGCTTAGCAGTTAGCTTTCACTGAGCGGAGAGCTGAAACAGAATCGTGGATAAGATGAAACGCAAATTGTCATCCCCTGTAAAATTAAGGGTAAATGACTTATACCACCCTACCTTTCAGCAGCTCATACCTCATGCGTAGGTATAGTAAAACTTGCAATTTACTCAGAATTTCTGTATACGCTAGTTTTGCTCTTCTTCGACATAACAGCCTCAGGACTACGAGGATATTTATTGATAAATGTAATTATGCATTTTTATAAATACGCCTTATAGTTTCTATATTTTGCCAAATTACCTTTTCCCACACCTTCATACTACAAGATACGTGCGTAACCAAGACCATTCTGAAGTACAAGAACCTGTTTACAAGGAGTGTACTTGCAGTTCGACGCGCCAGGCCTCCTTACACAAATTACTTGTCACTGCATTTGCGAAACAGTAAATATACTTCGTCGTAGGACAGTAGATATATGTCGTCGGTAAGTTACAGGAATGCTGATAAATATATAACCAATTGCATGCTGTTATATAAGTGAAATGACATTGTTACACTCGCTTTGACACTAATGCAGATAAAAGAAAAAATCTGACGGCATTCCTAAAACACTTTTCCATCGGAGCTAACTAAACAATCTTTTTCCAAACTCAATTTTTTAGCCCTGCAATATCTTTGGTTTATCAAAAACTAGAATGAGTCGATTGGGATGGAAAGAAATGTGTGCAAACGGCAAAAGCGATATGTCCCAGAATGTTAGAAGGGAATCACATCGTAGTGGACAGCAACGACGACGAAGTGGGCAACTATGGAACGGGGAATCGTTAGATTGTCAGGATGAAATGCGAGAAGAAGAGGCGACCGCCGACGGCCCAGAAGCAAGCGACCTGCGCCGAGGAAACGACCGAGAGGCCGGGAATTGCGTGGAAGTGCGGTGACGACGTAGAGGCAAGCAACCCGCAGCTCGGACGCTCAATCCGCTTCACCGACGTTCAATGGCGCATAAAGGACCCCTCGAGTCAATAAAAGCCATCCCATTTGCCAAATGGAGCGCTGCAATCAATACCTCCTCCTCGCGGCAATCTTCGCGTACGCGCGCTCCGCGGGACCACTTCGAACCCACACATCGCCGAAATAAGAATCGTTCATCTGAATGCGGGCGATACAGAACAAACTTTCCCTGGCCGTCGATAGAATGTCATCATTGAAGAGGTCTGTTCGAGAGCGGACAGTAGCAATGCTGGCGTGGGCGCAGGATGAAGGACGACGCAAGTTTCGGCGTGGCGTTACTTAGGAAGTGGAGTCCGCGAGTGGGTATCGGGGACAGGGGATCGAGAAAACTGCGGTTATTCCTATCCTCAGGCCTCCTATAGAGTCCCCATTGTGGGCAGCCAGTCTCTTACAACGAACGAGTGTTTCCCGGCGATCAATGGGCTGAAATATGAGGTAGTTGGAAGGTTTGAAACGACCTACGCAACGCGGAGAGAAGCCCGCTCTTTAAATGAAGTCCGGAGGGCTACCCGCTTGATAGCGTCGATGAATCCGCGTGCGCGAAGTGCCGCAACGTATATCCGTTAAAACGAGATAACAATAGCGATCTATCGGTGGTGAGAGGGGAGTGTCAGCCTGACGGAAACACTTCCACGCATCTGCATCCGGAGAAAAACTGCAGCGTCCGCGAAGCTTGGCGCACTGCCCATTCGTCATGTTTGACGGATGCGACCCTAGCCGCCGGTGAGGCACGCGCAGAAGCGCCCACGCGCGCACCGAGCCCACAGCGGGCACCATGGTGACGCCGCGGAGATAACGTCGTGGGAGGGAAGAAAGTAGCCGCCCTACACCGAGTAGCCCAGAATGGCACTGAAATGTAGATATCATTTGACCTCTCCTAATAATGGCGACTACGAATTTCATTCTGTCTCTGACTTCATTGCTAAACCAAAAAAAACAAAAAACAAACAGGTATGATATATAGAACAAGTAAATAAAATCTGTACATGTTTGGCCTTCACTAAGGAACAAGACCCAATACCATCAATAACAAGAAAGTAACTTTAGTACAAAAACAGACAAGAAACTGTAAAAATATTCCATGACAAAATAATTGCGTCTCCTAAAGTTTTATCAATAAAACGAAAAAATTTCATCAAATCATTTTATAAAATATTGAATATTGCGTTCGAAATTCATCGCTAATTAACCGCAACGATTTTACAGAACGTAACAAAAAATGTTATTGTTAAATTAGTTTGATACACGTCTGTAACAATGTTGCAAATCAATTTATTCTTCTTCATTTCTTACATGTGCATACCTGCGACACTTGTTAAGAAACTTGTTAAAACACCAAAAAAAACTTTAATTTACACTATATTAAAACACAGCATTTCGTATGACGCGTGAGACTTTAGCAGGTGACTAAAACGTTAATCACGGGAGAGCGAGAAGGAGTGAAAGATAAGATTGTCTCCAATATAAGGTCATTTTAACTTGTAGGAAAAAACAACATTTTTGGTCAGTTTTTATTATCAAATATTCCGAAAAATTGATGTGCTCATACCTGTCTTATGGAACACGTTTCTTTTTGGAAACGCATTAATATTCATAATTAACTCGTGAAAAGCAAACATCGGAAAGCGAAAGGGTGAGAACGCAATTGCACAGGAGATTTCTTGGCAGTGTGAGCGGTGACAGTGAGGAGGCGAGGGGGAGAAAGTCGCGCCAGATGACGCGCTTCAAAGCGAGAGGGATCGGACAAGAGACGTGCCACACCAGTCTCATTACTGGCGTGACGGCTGTGGCATTTATTTGAGAACACGACGCGCCAGGCGGACATTATGGACGTTAGCGTCTTTCGTCATCTCTCTCATTAGTTTCTTGGAATATAAAAGACGTGATTTATTTTCAAATGAAACGGCCTCAAAAAGGATTCCGCGTTTATTATTAATAGCAACATCCGAAAATGGGATTACGAGAACTTCCCGTATAATTTTATCAACTGCCTCCATACATTAATCTTTTCTGTATGCACATTAAAATGAACACGAAGGGGGAAAGTGGAGAAGTTACGAATAATTTAGCAACACTTTATCGAGTACTATGAATGAACGTCGTAAAAGAAGGTAATACATTGAAAGGTCAACCGTAACAAAGTGCGCGTAAAATATTGATTACGGAGAGGTTCGAAATATTTCAGAGTTGATAAATACCTACCATACTATTGACAAGCTTATTCCACTCGTTGTTCATTAAACCTGTTTTTTATAGATGGATTATTATAATGCAGTTTAACATTATAATAAATCCCATTTTCCCCCTCGTATATCCTTCCGCGAGTGCTGCTATCTTCACCGTCGCCTCCATCATCACACTTAAATAGATTTTCTTAAAACGGAATCGCCGGGGCTAACAAACCCAAAACCGCCGACTGTGACCGAACAATTGTTTATAAATTAAAATTATCATACCTTAAAATACTAAAATAACCGGTGGTGGAGAGAAGAAAATAGTGCGGAACAATATTTCTTTATAATAACTGTAAATATGAAGAGCCAAGTGTACAACTTTAATTTTCGGAATCTTAATAATATATGTAGAAATATTTTCGAAACTTAATCTTACTAAATTGTTATATTTTGCCCATTATTATTATACTTTGAAAAATAAGTCAACTGTCTATGAATGATTATCCCTATGATAAGAGGGTAGAGGGTGCTGAAGCTCCTCAAATTTCTGAGGGAGATATCCCACACTGAAGAAGAAAACCGAGATTTTGTCTTCAAGAGACAATGCAAAGATAAAGAAAGAAGAAACGACACGCCAACTGACGGACAAGAAAGAAAAAAACGCGTAGTGGTGGTAGGTGACGATGTCCAAAAGGTAATCATTCATCGACGAAAGGGCGTCAATCGACTACGCCATCCAGCACGTGTCGTCAAACCTGAAGCGGTGAATGCAAGGGGGGTGGGGGAGAGAGAGGCAAAGACGTAACAGCGCGCGGGCGTCGTGTGTCGAGCCATCCGAACAGAGACTTCTCCAGCATCACTGGTCCCTGGGAGGCCCGCGGCAGGACCGTTCACAAGATAAATCGTTAATTTCTCCGAAGGTCAATTACACTAAGCAGCGCTCCGTCTAAATGGACAGCTTTAAACGCAAGCCCGAAGCAAGTTTCATAAAACTAAACCTTCGTCTCAATAAATTATTTAATAAAAATATGGGTAACGAAGTGCCCGTTCAAAGGACTGGCGATTTCATTATGAAGAAGGATATGGAAATTTATGTGCGGCTTCGCCTCGAGGGGTCGTAGCCAATACCCGCCTTCGCTGCCACCGCTGCTCCCACCTCTCACACACAAGGAAGTGCCGTGCTTTATCTCGCGCTCCATGAAAAAAGGACGTCGACATTCCCGCCCATACGGCGAATGCGCAGCGGGGATGAGAGCGACCCGTCAGACCACGCAGCTTACCAGCGCTTTTGCACCCTCCCTCCCCACTAAATTATCATTCCCCCGATGTGGGTGGAGAAAGAGGAGAAGAGCCAAGTTTGCAAACACTGTTACCGGGTAAGGCTGAAGTCCAAAAACGAATTCCTCGAGAAGTAAAAAAAGAGACCGATGAAGTTTTCGAAATCAAACTTCCCAGGCTGAGCAGTAGAGTGGATAGGGCCCCGGCCGTCCCTGACGACGGTTTTTGTCCGTGGACTCGCCGCGGAACCCATTTCACCAGTCATGCCAGCTTAATTTGCCTTTTCTTTGTATTCTCAGCACTTGAACCCACAAAGAAAAGAGCTGGTGAGGAAGTGATCTCGGGTTATTTCAAGTGTCAGCTCTAAGCGGAATCGAGAAAGACAGAGCGTTGTAGTGACTTAAGAGGAGCAGTACTAAGCCAGATCTCAATGGATTGCTTCCCCGAATTCAGCACAACCATCGACGGTTTCATCCGATTCTTTACAGCGTTCCGGACTGTATCTTGTGGACTCCACTACTCCGAGATATTTGTAAAAGACACAAAGCTTACAGAACTAAATATACTACGCTTTCAAAATGTATTCTAGAAATAGAAGAAAATATCGTATGGAGCGAGACACGATGAAGGCCAACAGAGCGGTGGCAGTCACGGAACTAACGGACCATGAGGGGCTAATTCCAAGGGCGTCAGAAATATCACGAAGACCATCACCTCCCGACACCGACAATCTAACATGTTCTACAGCGCCATAAAGATGCCCCGGCGTCGTTCCACTTTCCGTGCACGGGGTGTACGATATGACGGCTGCGCAGAGTTCGCTCCAGGTGCGCCGAACGTCCCTCTCCCCGTTCCCCTCCCTGCCATACATCCCCCCCACCGACGGTCCTGTCTAGCTGGAGTGGCAGTTTTTTTAGGGAGCGTAATGGGGAAGGTCTCGAGATTGGCGACAACTCCGCCTAAGCAAACGCGAAAGTTATAAAAAAATAAAACAGTTGATAAGGAACTCACTCACGAGGTTCACTTTCGAGCAATTCATCAAGAGAGCTATCCTTAAATCCATAGGATTCGCTTACTCAGTGAATACCTGAAATTATACACGAACGGAAGGCAGTGTACACATGGGAAGCAGCGGAAGTATAAAAACACAAAGTGGACTGTTAAATAAAGCGACAACGGAGAAGATACTGAACATNATGTCAAATATTACAAGAATCAATCTTAAAAAGTAAAAACGTTGACTATGGTATAACAAGTGGGATGGCTGGTGAAGAAGGAAATGAATTTACTCCCCCAATAATTGCACGTACTCAAATTATTTTAATGAATCAAATTATTATAATAGATTTCAACACCATGAAGCAAATTATAGCAATTGTTAATAATTATTCCTCGTTCATAATCATTTTGTAATTTTCAACAATTATGTAATGAAATTCAGGGAAAGGATGCTCAGAAAAAAATTCTTAAATACCGCACATGCACATTAATATATTATAACTGATTCCAAAATGTTCATTTGTCCGTCGAGGACGTGCATTTGTAATCCGTTAGAGTTAACTCACGAGAATACCAGGAGAAAACGAACCAAAAAAGAAACCAATAATTTTACCAGTAACTGAAGAACGTACTTTCAGTAAAATTGAACGCAAGAAAGAGTAAAAATTAGTGTTCACGGCTGAAATGATAAATACCACCAATTTTAGAACATACTAAACCTGGAAATTTACAAGCAAAAAAAACGAAAACCATGCCCCGACTCGTGTTTCAAGTTCATGCGTACAATATCAGCATCGACGGAAACGTGTTTTAAGTGGCGCGTAAGTTAATAAAAGCAGTGGCTTACGGCATACGCCAGATCCGTTCTGCGCGGGCCGCCCGTCTCAACCGCGAGGGAATTCAGCGGAGGCCTTGGAACATCGGTTGCCCCTTCCCCCATTCTTCCTCATCCCATCCCTCCCTTCCCATTCCCTTCCGACGTCGCGTAATGAGGTTGTCGGCTTCCTAATCGACTCGGCCTCCGCAGCGATCCATCGGATTTTCTTAATACAGAAATGTGGCAACACGCCGACATCAACCCGAGGCATTAAAAGTTCAACACCCATAGGCCCGACTACGTCGCGACTCTCTTCCCTCTCGAGAAAATCGAAGCCCATAATGGGTCGTTCTCGCAACGCTAGGTATCTTACGTCCGCCATCTGGAGATGTTCGACTGCGAATCCTTTGAAGCATTAACGGTGTTTTTTCTCCGAGGAGTAGCCAACGGATCACAGAAATATATGCTATTGGCTCCGACCGAATGTCACGAAGAGTTTTCAGAATAGATGTTGGATGAACGAATAGAGTGGAAAATGAAACTTGTAATAACATTTTATACAGATCGTTATGACGTTTTGATAATGGACTTTCGATACAGTTCAGCTGTCCTTGTTGGAGTAACTTTTAATTTTAAAAAAGTTTTCCAACGCATGACATTACGTTAGTTTTAATAAACGATGAACAACTGATGGAATGTGGAAACTTCATAAATCGCACTGACACACGTAAATACGAGAGAACTTTAAGAAAGTCGTACAAAATCTACCACTTGTCTTCCACACTGAGCACTATAATATGAAAAAATAACAAACCTGGGAACGGTGATAATGAAATTTAGAATTCATTCTAACGGAAGAAAAATCAAAGCACTAATGACTCATATTCTGAAAACAGTAACTGATTGAAAAAACGAAAACTTAAAGAAAACCTCGCAGCACAGTAATAAAATAGCATCATCCAAATGATGCAAGTTCAAAACATTTATTTAATAGATGATGTAAAACCCAATAATTCAAATTCGATGCCACAAAATTTATTCAAATCGTACCTCGTGGTTTCTGATCCTTCGTACTCGACTCCGAGGCAGAACGTGCCTCAAATCGAGTTCCTATCTGCGCCGCGTGTCACGTGAAGAGGGGAGAAGAGTCTGGACAGGCGGTTGGTTCCCTTGCAGGCGCAACACACAACTACAGAAGTCAATAAGAAACCGAGCAAAACTTTTGCTCTTCCCGCTCGCCGTTTCCTTCCTTCCTACCCCGCACGCCGCCGCCGTTCGTCCACGGCCATTCTCCACCGCATTTACCTTTGCCGAAGGAAGAAAGAAAATTTTCGGAAATTTATTTCGAAGAAGCGATCGCACTTTTGGACCGAGGCGACTAGAAGTGTTTGAAATGTGACGAACAACATTATTTGCATGCGCCTCTGGGCGTCAGGCGAGAGATGCACTTCTGTTCCACAAAGGGCGGTCGTGAAAACACGAAAATGAAACCCTGTTAGAGTCGAAAGAAATGAGTGTGGGCAGCGAGGCGATGAAAATGCGGCAACGAGATAATTAGCAGAAGCGCGAGAGCCACAACGAAGTGTCGCGTGGAAAGGACGCGGGCGACGTTCGCAAGACAAGACATCGCATCGTCAGCTCTACGGCGCGACTGCGGCCCGTCGTTACGCCGCAATTAACCATTGCCGAGAGGTGAGAAGGGAAAAGGGTGTCGACTGTCCGCGAGCGGAACAAAGCGCACGCGACAAGCGCCATTCAATCAGGCATCGCGGGGTGTGCCGTGTCGCTTCAGCGTTCCACTGCGGAAAGCATTTCACATCGGAATTTAATTCACTTAGTGTGTTAAGACTGCCGAAAAAGAAACAGCGAATCAGGCGAGTGGGACGCTGGAGGGAGCGAGTCGGAACTGCGACACGGCGCACCCGACGAGCGAGGGTCTTGTCTCTCCCTTCGCGCGCATTCTAAGGACGCGTGCACGCACTCACGCGCGCTGCGACGCACACACACTCTCGGGGAAGAAAAAGAGAGGGAGAACACTCGTTCTGAAGAGGTGGTGGGGCGAAGCGTTGTAGCAGCGCAGCGCAACACGGGGGAGGGGGTGCCGAGGGGTCTCGCGAGCACTTCCGCCCTCGGCTACCCCTAAAGCCACTCTTTGCATCTTTCCGCTCAGAGCCCCTTCCGCGCGCGCTACGCCATGCTAATTATCCCTAAGCACAGAATTAGCCGCAAAGTTAAGTGTGTGAGGAGTATGACGCTGTCTCAGTGTAGAGGCGTGGAGCGTCTGCATGCGCCTAATGGACAGCGTTGGCGAGGGGCAGGAAACATCGGAAGAGAAGGCTTGTCGGATGGCTGCGGGCGCAGTGAGGGCACGAATGTCTCCAGGTTGCCATGTTACGGTTCCGGGAATCCAGCAATACTACGCCCTACTGATGGACTGCCAATGGTTATCATTGCTCCTTTGCCTTCACTCTGCTTTACTCGGACCACTTCCTTCGTGCCCACTATGTCCACGAAGTAGCCATGACATTACAAAATACAGCCGAAGTGGTTCATTGACACAGTTGAACTGCTGGACGGACGACAGGAGTTTGAGTTAAAATGAATCGAATAGCGATTTTACTTTCGCCTCTGCGTCCAGAATGGACTCCATGGTCCGTTCTGTTCCTTGAGTATTTATTAGTCCTTTCTCTGAGATCCAACTGCGCCGAGGGTAATGCAGCATTTGCCTACCTCCTCGTCCCACGCTTGAGAAAACGCGAGGGCAATTCTTAATTAACTACAAGGGCATCCAACGGGACACTTTTCGGAGAGTTAAATTCTTTTTAGTTCAATCTTTGACAACACTGACACTTTATAACGTACAGTGTTTATCAGTAGCTCATAGAAATCGTCTCGGATGAATGTGTGGGTTGTTCAGGAATATTGATTCTTTCTTTGCAAGTACAGATACGGCAAGGAAAGAATATATCGGCAATAATAGATAAATCGAAGGCGGATTCCCCCCTCCCCCTTAGCCAACATCATAGTCCCAAGGACATACACCTCCCTTCCACAAAAGTTCAAGGACAAAAATCAAAATAGTAAATGATAGAATATTACTTGCTACTGTTCATGCGGAAATTACGGTACAGAAGGAAGTTGGTGCGGATAACGGTCAAACTCCTTCTTAAGTTGAGGCATCCGATCCCCTTCATAATTCGCACACTATTGAACATCACGGATAATCACTTCATGAGGATGTACCGTGAAAAAATATTGGAACTCGAAAATATACTGAACACATTCATGGTTCAAAAATACTTCCCGAAGCAATAAAACCAAATGTGATATAATTCAGTAGGATATTCCTGTCTTACCATATGTTTGTAGTATTTTCATGTTTACATTAATTAGCACATGATCACTCATCGTTGCGGTCACCAATTTGTTTGTTCTTCTCAAGATCAATGCTACTGTTATCAATTTCTATCATTAGTAGATCTTAACCCACTTTTATTTGTGGACTCATACGCTTTTAATACATTGTTAGATTTGGTGTGGGGCGGGGATTTAGAGCTCGTCAACGGCAAGGTCATTAGTGTCCTTGTCAGAAATGTTGATTGTCATTATTGGCCTTTCGAGTGATATCACAGAGTGTCTAAGAGGAGGTGCCAACGACACTTAAGCTAACGACTAGTATCCTAATCCTCTAGCCACCCTTCGCAAAAGGGTTTAGTTGGATTGAATCCCGCGGTTATATTCTTAATTTACATTGCCTCTTTAAGACCCCACCTCCCGGACAAATTGGTTTAGTCGATTTTCGCAAATTAAGACCATGTAGAGTCGAACGAAGAAAATTATTCTTCAAACCTCAAAAACCAATATCCTTATATAATATATTGATCAATGTCTTTATTTGAATGTTTGTCTTTCTCTCGCCGACTCATTGTGTTAATGTACATTTTTAAGACATGCTGTACAAGCACAGACTGAACACTATTTTCCGACTACATTTTAATACACGCTTCTAATATATTAATTGATTAAATTTAATGGTTAAATATTCTTTTTGTTAAGCGTATGTCCCAGAATATCCCATCACTGCATAGTGATCTTATCGTTCCACAAACGGCATAGAGTTCGGTCCATACAGCGTTTGTTTTCCTCTCAAACTAAATAGCTAAGCTCAAAGACAATCGCGCAAAAGGTACCTTCATGAAGCAACAAAATTTCGAAAATATTTAATTAAAACGATAAACCAGCAAATTGTTTCTTGTACATATAATTTTTACTTCACAAGCATTTTCCCTACAACCAAAAAGAACTAAATTGTAAACACACAGAATTACTGCATTTCATAATTACGCATTCAAGATCCCACAAAGAAGCTTTCAAGAGTAGAAGATTATAGTGGCAAACGGGTTACTTAATAACGGTTTTTGTCAATAGTGATGATTCTTTCTTCAATTTCAGACTATTCCACAACATCTGGATATTACATACAAACGAATGACGAAGTGTAGTAAACCTTTATAACTGAAAACCACATAATTATTTCTAAAAAATATTACGCATTGTGCGGAAAAGTGTAAATAACTGACTAACCCAAGAGACCATAAAATTTCACCATTTCTACAACGATCTTCTTTGCAAGGTCGAATTTACAAAAGTAAGTTAAATTGTGTTTGTTGTAAAAATATTTTGTCTTCGGTGTCTGAACACATGTTGTGCAGAAAAAGTTGTTCCACAATCAAGCTTTATTTGAAAGCCAGATGAACATTACCCGAAAACAATAATCTCTCGAAAACAGTAATCCCACTCCCAAAAACAGACGGAAATGTTCTCACGTTTTTCGTTTGTTGTTCCTAACAAAATTGGGATAATGAGTGTGTCTCTCAGAAACGAACATANTGTGTCTCTCAGAAAGGAACATAGACCAGAATTGCTGATATTTACTGAATACACAGAATTATAATCCTATTAACTGCACGTTGGAATGATGGTCCCCCTTTTTTAATTTCTGATTCGCGACAGTTTAAAATGTCTGAGCGGCCACTTAACATGTCCGCAACAACAAACGTTTAGTAAGCTGACACCCCCACCCCAAAAAACCCCACCTCCCGACGGGCAACCTCGTGCAATTGCTCACCCGCCAACCACTTATCCTCAACTTTGCCGACGTCTGCAAGAGCAACAGCAAGGCGGCGTCTAATTAAGAGGAAAATGCACAAAGCAATCGAGTGACGGACTGACCCTGGGAGTGTGGTGAGCGGGAGTAGGGTGATGGATATGCGACAGAGAAGAGGCAGAGACGGCGAATATGGGACGCTGAGTACAAAGCAAGAGGGTACGAGTAAAGGGCACGAGAAAGAAAAGAGACAAAATGGGTGAATTTGGAGTAGGAGCAAGTGGGATGAGGCTGTAATAGAAGAATGACAGCATAAATGGTTGATGGTCCAGGCAGGTGAGTAAGCAGGACGACTGATGGGACTGAGAGAGGGACTTCACGCAGAGACAGTAGAGAAACGGGGGACGAGAAGATGGGCAGGACCACGAAAGAGTGGTGGAGTCTCGGACAGAAGGCGGCCTCCACTGCGAAAGGGCAACGGAGCCCGCGTTTCAGTCAAGGTCGCCCCGGCCGGACGCCCGCTGCCGCCACCGGTTCTGCTTGCTTTGACGCGCCGCCGCCAGCCTCTGCTGGCACCCGAAAGACTCAACGTGTCCCTGTCTGGTCAACCGATTAACTCAAGTCGATCCGGGGCTCCAACAATTTTTTTTTCGGGTTGCAGCTGGTTGCAAGACCCTGCACGCAATTTCGACCTTTCTATCGGTGTCATCACGATCAACGTAGGGTTACAATTAAAACTACATGCAAAATAAATTAACTGCCTAAATATAAATACCCCAGCATAATACAAAATTAAAAACCTTTAATTGTTAGCAAGACCTTCCAAACAACTGAAACTTCAAAATAGATTATCACAACAACTCTTTTATTTCTACTCAAACAAATGTTTTGAAAATGCGATACTCCAGTGCCATTGTTTCTAATGATAAAAAGAAATCGCTCTATGAAACAAAACAAGAGCACAGTTCAGGTGTAATCACGGATACTACGATAGGTCTAGTAAATAATGTAATATATTGAGAAACCGAAGCGAAAGAAAAACACTGCGTAGATCATCCAGCACTGCTCCCAGGTCTCACCTGTCCGCAATTGAGTTCGTCTCTGCCCCATGGAACGAACTACAGACATCCAGTGTGATGCTGGTCTCAATTCCGTTCTTATGCAGACTGAGAAGTCGAGTTGTGCCCTCCGAGAACATCTAGGGCTCTTCGGGGCCCGCTATAGAAACTCATTATGTAGATTACACTCAGTTATTCACACTCTCCCGGAATTATGCGTTTCAAGTGACCGAAAAAAAATGATGAAATAACGATATGTTCATACAGTCCCATTGGACAAAATTCAGCACATTTAACAAAACGTATTACGTAAAATGTTTGGGTTGAAAAAGAAAAGAACTTACAGGTCAATTCGATTTGTATCGATGACAGGAGTTGAGTAGAAATAGTGAACGATACCAAGCAAACACACAATCCTCAAATTTTGTTCATTCCCTAGACATCATTCTGAAGATGCTAGAAGAGGAAATCTCGGATCTTTAAAACTGATTCTCCTGAGTCCCAGGAAAAGAGACGGGAACAAATGATATTTTTAGCGCTTCATTATACAACATTATACATCCAGGGAAGGAAGCGGACTAACATCAGAAGTCATATGCCACAGTGACATCTAAAATCTAGATCCTCATTTTATCGTTCATACCCTGGAATTCTCTAAGACGGCTTCACGAATTCAAGAGTGCGTAATTAGACAAATGCTTCATACTCATCATTATTTTAAATTATTGACTCACGAATGAAGTCATCAATTGCAACCTGACATACGTATAACTACAAATTACATGTAAAAATTAAAATCTCGTCCGAAATGCATTACATACTGCAGAAGATTTCATTACACTTATATTTTTTATAAAAAAAGAGGCAAAGTAGAGTAACCAGTATAATTTTCCAAGTATTTTGTGAACTGCAGAATACGTGTATGACAACTATCATTGTCGATCATAATGGAAGAAATACATTCTCCTCCCACCAGTTCAAGAAAAAATAGTAACTAAATTTTATCACTCAAATCATAATCGCACGATTCTGACCTACTTTCGTAAGCCTAGCATATAGTTTCCGATTCACTTCTAGCGACAGGGCTACGAAGCCCGATTTCTCTCGGCACATGCTGTAACTTAAGCCACCCTTCCAACCAAGACTTCCCAAGTCTGAACGCGGGGCCGCCGCTCACAACGATGTCTGAAGGGCTCTCGAAACATCCGCGGAAACTAATTCCAGCGTCTTTCCCGAAAACTGCGAACTGCTCCGCTGAAATATTGGAGTCGGAGGGAAGCCAGCGCACTGGGTGATTGTGGTTCCGGGGCAGGGGTAAAAGGGATATGGCTGTCTGTACGCCACAAACTACTCGAAAACTAGAAAGGAATATCTCAGGTCCCGAGCTACGTTCACAGAGAGAGTTATATAAGCTGCGTCAAGAGGTTGTTTCTCAGGGGGAAAAGGCGTTGAAGAGGATATATCTGGATCGGAAGCCGATGAACTCAAACTTGTAAACCATGATACACTGCACAAATGTTAGCTAAGAAGGATTCGCCGTCCAAACTGTAAGAACGTCAAAGCTCATTAAAGTAATGATACTAATGAAGGTTTAGGATATGTTTTTTTTTAAAGAATAAATTAGTCTCTTCATTCCCAAGTCGGAAGAATTCTTACCAACAAAATTCGTTGATTCCACTTTTCTTATGTATCATTCCACATTTTTAATAGTTAGTAAATCGTACAAAAGGAAATTGGTAAATTTATTTAATAAATGTGGTATCTGACATTTTTATTGGTAAATCGACACCCATTACGAGAACACTTTATGAAGTAATATAAAATTGTTTTCAGCTAACTTAACGAGAATAGGCCCCCCTTCATATTTTAGCTAACAATTCAAATTTCACAACATCACATTATTGTGGCAACTGCAAACTATCAATTTTGGTAATAGTAGTCCTTTTCGACATTGTACAATGTGTCCCATCAATAACTATTCAACAAAATCACCGACAGCTTACTGAATTTTTATCTAAATGCGAGGATGCAAAGATCGTACTAAATTACATTAAAAATTAATAAACCATAATTCTGTGTAACTGATTTTGAAATTAGGGAACGATACAATTGACCCATCAAACGCATTTTGCACACTCGAGATGAATTGTATCATCTATATTTCACGAAATGTTGCCTTCTTTTCCTGACATAATTTTTCTACGTTAAAGGTGCGCACTAGACGCATATCGATGAGATTCAAACTGAGACATATTTGTGCAACTCATACAAAGTAAACAGTCGTGAGTATTTAGGAAAGCTTAGTATGTCTCTTATTCAACTAGACCAGGCATTTCCTAAATTCTTCCGAAATACGAAGCTTTCTACACAGGAGTCTACAATTCCTTCAATCGATAATAAGACCAGGCCACACGTGGGATTGTTAAAGAAACTAGAAACGTATTATACAAGAGTTTGAGTTTTATTGTTATCGCTTGAAGACATCTCCCCGACTCACATCTCTTTTCAAACATTCGAGATCAAAAAATGCTTATACTAAATGTCCATCAACATAACCGTCGCTAACCTGGAGGCGGTTTATTCACTGCCTTTAAGAATTAGCCATTTATTTCGTTCTGGTCTCCCTCTTGTATTCAAAGGCAGATATGGAGCGACGCGTCACCCCCGAGGGAAGACGTAAGATCCCAAACAAGTCGCAGAAACGGTTTCGTCGCGTCGCCTCTGCTTTCCTTCCCCGTTTTGCTTCCTTCAACGCCTTCCCGAGCGAGCTAAGACTATCATCCTGGTATTTTAGCGCATCTGATGCTCAAAACTGATAACTAACATTATTGTGAAAGTGCAGCCTTAACAATGAAGATGATTAAAGGCAACAAACGTTTTCTTACATTTATAAAAATGTCATTAAAGTTTCTAAGGATATGTAAGTTCATATTTGATTTGTGAGAGGAACACCAGTTGTTTTTTTAAATCGTGGATGTAAATTTTCTCCTATCGCATCTCCGCCACTAAAGCGACCTCGATTGCTTTCCATCCAGACGTTTACGGAAAGCAAAACGTCCATTCCACGCGAAACTTCACCTTCTTCATTTTCAAGACTTATTTCACACTCGACTAGTATCTCAATTACACCCACAAGTCGATTATCTCTGTGCGCGTTCCCACGTTCGCAAGAGCCGCATCCGTCTCCCAGCCCCGAGCGTAGTTTGTCGCCGACTCAAACCTAGAGACGGCAACTTCAACGTCTTATCCGCGAGACTTTTCTGCTTTCCTCTTTGTCTTTCCTTCCGACGGGGGTGCGCAGCTCACTTTTTCTCCCGCCCCCGCCCGCGTGCTCAGCAAGCCGATTGTGTTCTCTGGCTGCGCTTAAACCTCCTTTATCCCCCCTCGCCGCTCCGGCGTCGCGACGCCTGTGTCTCCCGAGGACGCGCCCCTGCGCACCGCGTGTTGAGACGCCCGCGTCGTAAGAAACGTCGTAACGCGTTGGAATGCGCTGCAGACCATCCCAGCAGCGAAAGCTTTCCCCGGGTAAACCGACTTCGCGAAGAATTTTTATTTGAAGATGCTCTCCTTCATCAGCAGCCTCATGAATGTTAATTGCGACTTTCGCGGCGCGACACATTCTTCAAAAAGGTGCCTTTAGCGGCGGGAAATTAAGTAATTAACCCACATTAGACGGCACAATGGCGGCGGGATGGTGAGGTCGGATTAGACGTTGCGTTGTTAGCGACGGGGCGCGGAACATTGCGTAATAAGCGCACCTGCAGTCGCGTTTCTTTTTCTCCGGCGCGAGCTAAGCTGCCTTCAATGAATTCGGAAGCTGGCGTTCGCCTTCATAAAGCACCCCGCTTGTTTCTTTACGAAAGAGATTTTTCTTTCGTTGCCGAGGAATGCGAGGAAGGAAAACTCATTCCACATTCGCGAAGCATTAAAAGAAAAGAAGAGCTTAGTTCTCACTCGGAAACGTATGATCTGTTAGTACTCCCCTGTCAGGTCAAAAGGGAAGGAAGCCACATACACCTCGATTAAATGGAGAATAATTCAGGGAATATATATCACAGAAACCGCCGGTTTCAATTCTCAACATCATACTCAAAGTCAATTATAACATTTCTATTGAAAATGCGATCAATTTGCTAGAGCCACATTTCTCCGGATACAGTGTACTAACAGTCCATCAAAGCTAGATACAATGACATAAAGGGCCGCTCAGACAATATCAACTTCATAATTATAAAGGAAAAAAAACATTGTCAAAGAAGAGAAATATTTAACATATAAACACAATGGCAGTTTTATGTCTGCAGTACTCAACATGTCCTTCTGTAGCAGGTATCAGTAAAGTGAATGCACATTAAATTGTTTTCACACCTCAGCCCGTATTCAATTTTCATAGACATTCATTAGCTTAAAGAGTACGCAATGAAATTTATCTAAATTTACATGTACTTGTTAATTAAATAGAACTAAAATATACTACATGTAATTGGTAAATGAGTGCTGAAAGACCACAAGCATGTTTTCCTAATTGATGTATATGGTTTTAAAAAGATAATACTGTAATCGGACTTTTTATTAACACAGATGCAATCACTATCTAGTAACTTAGCCCACACGAAATAGTTTATTAAACAAAGTACATTGTTAATTCTCATTTTGTATCCGTTTGTGAATGGCACATTTAATAATATTGTTACACATATTTGCACGATTGTGTACGTTATACCAGTAGACGCAAGACGATTCAACGCATGTGTATTTCTATATCCACGTATCTACGACCACGCATGTGAACACATTCTATATCCACGTATCTTTCCAAGACACTTTTACCAAAACGGGAATAAATTAATTAAACGTAAATGAGAGCACCGCCAAAATTAAGTCGCTTTCATTTCTCTCCAGTCCAAACCGACTGGGGTGCAATCTAGTGACTACGATCCTCCATACCAGCACGATACGTGTCGAAATCTTGGGCTCCCAACCCACGAACACCAAGGTTGTGTTGGAATAGATGTTCTGAGCTTATTTCAAGCAAAAGTAACCTGAAAAGTCATGTCTGAAAGCGGCCGGCGCGGAGGGCCTCCCAAGTGGAGTGATGCGGTTCTTCGGAAAGCACGCGATGTTGCGCTCGCTATCGATACCTGTTGGGGGCTGCCTGCGTCGGGTTGGCCCCGGCCGAGACAGCAGCACGCCTGGCTCCCCCCTCCCGGCGAATCTCACACGCACCTTCCATCGACTCACGGACGGATTTCGTACGGATCGGTCTGTTTTTTCTCCGACACTAGCTTTGTTTTCAATTGCACAATAATCAATTATTTGTTCCCGACAAATTATACTTCAAACATTTTCTCAATAATTCTTTATCTCACTAGCCTTATAACACATTCTCTTTTGTTTCACACTCTTGAATTTCACACCACCGTAAAATTTGCTACCATCAATTATAAGTAGTTTAATTTTTTAGTCGTTTCATAGTCTCATGTTTTTATATTCAATGTTTTCTTATTAGTTAACAATTTTTAAGTTCAGTTCTATAAATTGATCTATTTTGAATATTTTATTTTCTTGTATTCTGCAACCGGGTAAGAACCGCCCATTTGCAGTAAATAAATATTGTTATCAGAAAATACGTCATTCATGACGATCTCAACTTAATATCCCAAGCGTCACCAGTATTAATGTATTCATTATATTTTAACTATTTTCTCCCGAACTTTTTAAGAAAATTTCTCAAACATATTATGATGTGGTTTGTTCGTGTCCGTATAAATACCATTTTATGTTTCTAGTGACACCGTAAATAAACGTTACTTACAGACTTTTTGTGTGATCCAGTGGGAAGTGAGGTGAACTAATTCATTGAACTCGGGAACGCGAAATGGATTTCGATGACAAGAGTTCCACGAAAGGAACCTTTATGACTAAACCCTTGAATGAACATCAAGTTGACTCATCTATCTCCCTTTATACTCGACGGCACACGACAACTGAAATCATATGCAATACAACAAATGCGCTATGTTGACAGAAGCAATATGAATAAGCTCGCATTCAGTTCGTCGCTTCCACCTCATAACCAGATAATGTCATTTTGCATTTCACTGTATCTGTTGCACTAACTATTTTTCCTCATTGAGCGTGAAATATTCGCGGAAGGTGAATTCGGGAATGTAATTTGGTTTTGACATATGGGATTGTGGTCGGATTTATCCTCTTTTGACTCCAGATCATGACGATTCATCGTATTTTATTACTGAAAATTTATTATCGTAGTAGATTGACACGTCATCACTGATTTAGATTCATGGCATGTATTAACAAGCCGTAATAACAGTCTCAGCAATGGACAGTTAGTGGGAAAAACTTCACTTGTTCCTCTGTTTACCGCTACAACGATGATTCCCCGATATGCTGGAGTGCCTCTCACAGAATGTTAAATGTTAGAACAAATAGATTTTATTCCTCATTCACGGAATCCATTACGATCCGTTCAAAACCTCACGCAGAGGACATCTTAAGTAGGCTGTATCTGGCCAACCATTTCCGCTCGGACTTGTTTCATGATTATTCAACGGGTGTCGGCGCTAAGTCCTCCATTGTCAGTGACGACGGATGGAATAACCGGCAACACCATTCACGAACAAGATACTGCCGGAGAGTGACACTTAGTCGATAGGTCACTCTTCTCGTGAGGTATCGGCTTAAATGTCGAGAACTGCATTCGACTGAGCCCGGGAAGCGGGTGCACAGATAAAGCGCATCCAGACGTGTGGCTGCAACCACCTCCACCGCCGCGTCCAACTCTAAGGGCCAGACAAAACTCTTATCAGTGAATGGTCTCTTAATTGACTCGCTTTTCCGCTTTCGACAGCGCCCTGCCCATTTGGGACTTAATGGCAGTCGCCGTTAAAGTGCAGTGCGCGCTCGTGCTTGTGCTGCCGCGGATTCACACCTCTCTCCTTCACCCAGCCGTTTACGGTGATCCGCTGGTCGTCCTCGTCCCCTCTTCTCCCAATCCTCCAGTACACGCCTCTCCTCGCGTCCTTACGGGAGGTAGACTGTCGCCCGCCGTTTCCTCGCGTTCCCTCCAACAACACCCCACTCCTCGGGCGCATCGCGTTTCCAGCATCTGGAATATCCAGCTCTATATATGGCGGTCGTATCTCTCCGTCTTTTGGCGAATCTCCCGATACGTATGTCGCGTCCAAAGGTTCTCTCGAGTCTTCCCAGGAATTCGGAGAACGTCGTAGGGAAAGATGCTCCCATTACTTCGACCAGATTATCTTCTGCGTGCCTTGACCGTTTAAGTGACAGCGCGCAAAGAGAATAGTGCGTCGCAACTCGCAAGGAAACATTTTCTTCACTCCAACCGCGCCAACTTTCGCCCGGGCATTTTTGTCTCGGTGAGATCCGGCGGGAAGCAATATCTCAACTTCGAGGCGTGACGAGAAGACGGCATCTTCAAGCGCGGTTTTACACCGCAAATAGCACCCGCTCCGCGCTCCGACATTTCAGGATTCTGAGGAAACCGCGCGTTCACACGTTCCGGCGAATTCTAATTGGCAGAAATCCAGCCGACCGTCGCAGTCGCGCCGTTCCCTGAACGTGAGAATTACACGAAGACGCTGCGGAGTGTGAAGATGAAGTTTTCGCATCTTATTTCGCATTACTCCGAAAGAAAGCTCCCTCCTCCAATAGACGCTCGAAATCTCCACTCGCGTTTCAACGCCCGTTTCCTAGAAGGAGACAAGTCTCCAGAAGCTCACAGTTGCCAACTTGGACCGCACACCGAGAGGCGGCGGGTAGAAATTTACGCGTAGAGCTGTCAGGACCAACGAAGCGGACAGTATCACCACTCTCGCATTCACATACGCACCATTCAGTGCACTACAGACCTCCAAATCCTAGACCAATACTTCAGGACATAGGTTATTCCAAAGAAAAATACAGAAGATGCATTTGGAAATACAAAAGTGTTGAAAATGTGCTATGGCTTAATTGAGTCTTCAAGAGCAAATAATTACGTTTCGGAAAAAGCAAGTATTTTTTTTATAAACGGTAATGTTTTTCAACAATATTATGTCAAAATTATTTTCACGTTTCTGAATTCTGAACCGTATTGAAATGCAAACTATCGCTCAATAGAGAATGAGATGATTAAACACTTCCATATTTACAAGAAAACTCACTTTTTCGTACACAAGTGCGTCAAAATCATTTGAGGTATGATAAAACCCAAATTAGATTCACCAAAGGTAATTTTCAATTTTATATTTCCGTTTTGTACATAACAGTCACAGAAAAATTACAAGAGATCAAAAATTGTCCATTCATTTATTTAATTTATTTAATTTATTTAATGCCTTTTGGCAAAAGGAGGTTCAGACCATCTTCCACCTAACCGTTGGACTTGGGTAAGGGAATTGGGAAGGAGAGATGTTGGGTTATCGGGGAACGTATGATACCGACATTTGTCTGGAGTAGGTGAGGCGAATCCCAGTTGAAAACCTCCCCTAGTTCGGCCGAGCAGGGTTTGAACCCACGCTCTGGCGCTCAGCGGGATCGTGGAAGCGAAGACGTTACCACTTGACCACCACTGTCGGTAGTCGTTAGCCTTTGTTACAATATTAAATACTTGAAATTGATAACAAGAGACGTACAAGACATTATATGAAGCTCTTCTAGTCCTAAGTCTTTCATTATTCTTCGTCACCGATTCACACACGAATATACGCCATTACTCACAAGTCTATCTCCAATGAAAAATAGTCGGGATCGGGTCCTTTTTCCGTTCGCAATTCGAAGTCAACTCTGCCCCGCTCTGGTATTCCCAGTGTTTATGTCGCTACCCTGTGGGACTATTTAGCTTCTCACAGTATATAGGATAACTGGTTAGCCGGACTCAATATTGCGCGATCTATCATTATATTTATGCAGCACCGTTGCGTAATAGACGATCCTCGAGAAATTATTAAATTCCACGAAAAAGCTTCTAAGGATAACATTAATTCCATTATAAAAGGAATATTTTTCTAATAAATATGAACTTACATAGTTCGGATGAGTAATTGAAGTCTAACGATAAGAAAAAGCCCAGTTCATTTCCTTGGTGAAGAACACGAATCTAGTGCAGGTAGGATTCGAACGAAATTTACTAAGCAATCACCCCGCATTTTTGCTTCGTTATACAGGGTTTATACTCGGATCTATTTGCTTTCAATATTACTTTACCTTTTTTCACATACAGTCACTCTTTTATCTGGGAGCGAGGACCGTATGAATAATTTAAACTGTCACATTGTAACGCTTGGATGACTCGTCTGGTCTTCTTCACAGACATCACCCTCGCTAAGAGAAGGCAGTGGGTTCAACGAACTGTGTTATCCGGTTTAAATAGTCGCTATAATTGTTTACAGTCCACATTATTTTCCATACAAGATTTCTTTTCACGAAACGACTGCCTGTTAAAAGCAAGGAGCATCCCCGGCTACCATAACGACCTCGCGTTTCTTTGTCATTCCTCCTGAGATACCTGCGCCACTGTCCGACGTGCATTCGCTCGTGACAACTGTAGGGTCGTCGGGAACTACTCCCACGGGCGTGTCGCAAAAATTAATTGGATCATTAATCAAGTGCGAGAGGACTTTGATAGAGAATGATATGAGCAGTGATTCGCTGCGATGTGGTAGACAGGCGGCCCGTGGCAGCGAACCACGCATGTGCTGTCAATAACGCGGGTGCAAGCTATTCCAACCATCTGCATATTCCAAAAACCTAGCGGTAAAAAGAGTTGGCCATCCAAATGATATGCGTAATGAACGCGAACTGAAGCTAAATCAGCTTTGACCAGTCTCTACTTTCAAATTATTGATCAATACACTAATGACGTCTTTATAAATTACATCAAAACAAATTGACTATTTCACTGATTGTCTTCTTGCTGAATTATGTAAGTTGGATGTTCGATTTTTTTAAATTATAGATAATCACTTTCACTTAACATCACTTCATTAACAAGCCCTGATGATGATGCTAAACAGCATCGAAACGTCGGTAACATTACAATAAATGTTAATAAAGTGATGTTAAGTGAAAGTGATTATCTATAATTTAAAAAAACCACATATCCAACACACATCGAAACAAAGTCGATTTTTCATAACCGGAGCACGTCATAACAAGCGAAACTGAAACAAAACAGATAGTTCAGAGAAAGTGTCGTTTCCACAACACATGATTTTTATGCATCATGATTGCATTCCTGATGTTAAAATTAATTGCTGCAGTAGTTTTTTAATCAAAATAAAACAAGTATTGTAAGTGTATGAAACATTTATTTATTTGCATTTTGTTGTAAAGTAATAAACGAAAGTAGTGGCGAAATCAATTTTGTCAAAAGATTCACTTTTACCATTAGAAAGCGAAGTCGTACACGAACTGTGGAGAATGGAAAATTGTTGCATGAAAAATTATTTTATTTACTAAAAAAGATCGAAGACATAAATAAAATGAATAAATCACCGTAATTTTAAGAGCAACAGCATCCACTAAAACTCGATTCCTGCATTAATGACTATAGGAAAATGAATAATGAATAGTTCGACTTTCGCAACGGACAAAACGAAGATTGCACTGCACATCACACAAATTACATAAGTAAGTACATAAAATCCCTCTACTCAACCACCAAGATATATGACCACTACCCGGGAACAAATTTCCCCATGGCCCGCCCATACACTTAAGTGCGCAGAATGGAGGTCCAGTGATGAGCACCCTTTTAATGGAGGCAACTCGTCAGCGTCCTGTAGTCTCTTGAGCCACCGCGCAGAGCGCTTAGCTAAAGACGCGTCGCTGAGCTGCGCGGACGCGACGCCCGAAATGCTTCGTTGGGCAGGCAGAGGCAACGGTGTTTCCGTGCGGCCCAGCCTACTGGCTAAACGCTGTAATCAGTGGCAAGGCATTCTCCCCATGCACGCGAACGGTCTTCGTTATGGCTGCATCCGACGTCCCGCTCCGCTGCCCCCACCCGTCCACTGCACGCAGCGATTAGCTTAAGAATGTGGGATCTCGATTGGATACAGGGAGAGCAGGTCGACTGCTCCCACACTGTGGCGCCTGGCATGCGCATGCATTCCGTCTTTGGACATCAGATCCAAGCTAAACTATACGAAAATGCTTGGAGAGGTCGTTCGCTACACGGGGCAGTGATTCCGAGCCTCCTCGTCATGGTCCACATGCACCACGCTATCCACCAATAATTATGGTTTAAGTTCAAAATCATAACTGAAGAACAAGAAAGAACAGAAAAGGACCCATTAAGAAATATATGTGTACCTATTCTGTCAAAATATTTATTTTGCATTCCATCTACGAAAGCGTAAACAAAATAATATCCCGCGAGTGTACTTCAAACAAGGGACGAGACACATAAAATATTCGAAAACTGAAGACGGGTAGGTGTGAAAACCACAGTTCCTCAGTCATATCACTGAGTCCAATAGAATTAAATACCTCAGTAAGTGCAGCGGTGGCGACCATTGTATTAATGTGAACTAGAGATCTGGATATTCAACACCTTGTACGAAAAATCAGATAATGAGGTTTTACTCATCCTAATATTAACAAAATAAGCTCTAGCTGTTAAACTCTTTACTCTCATCATGAATCTAACATTCTGATGTAAGACTTCATCGAATAACATTACAATAGAACCATCCTACAACAATTTAGAAGCCAGAAATATGAGTGAACCACCTCTGGCATATACAGAACTGTCTATACAGAACTGTCTATACGAATGTGTTTTATTACAAAAGGGCTAATACACTCTACTGATACGCCGCCGAAGTTTAGCATCAAATAACTCAAATCTAAAATAAACAGCAACAATAATCTCGGGTCCCCATATATTTTACTCCTAGTTATTCATAATGTTCCCGGAGTTTCCTACTGATTGGGTATATGTAAAAACAAGATGGCAACGTTGGTATATGGACTATAACAAAACCACTTTGGCACCTCCTTCCAACATGCCGTAAATAATAAGATAAAGACGATAGTGCCTCCAGCTAATTGAATTCTACGTTCGCCTGACGTTCTTTCCAAAAAGGGGATGAGTCATGTACTGTGGGGAGATTATCCGTAAGTATTTGGAAGAGTGCGAATGGCGGCCACCCCTGGTTCCGGGCCCATAACTAATCAGAAGCCGCCTCACACTGAGCAGAGGCTCGACCCTCGGCCCGCCTGGCTCCCACGCCTCCTCGACCTCTGCTCATTCGCCAGGCCCTCTCCTCTCCCAGCACGTCTCCCTCCACCTGCCACCGTCCCATCGCGTCGCGAAACCGCGTCTCTGCACTCTCTTTCAACTCCACAAGCACTTCGGGAAGCAAAAATCCTCCGCAGCTCCAAATTCTCTCGCCCACCCCTCCTTTCCGAGACCTCCCCCCTCGTCCAGGAGCGGGTAGGCTGCCTCCCGCAGCATCACGTCGCTCCGTCACAGCCGACTGCCTCCAAGAAATCGTTGTATGCTTGATTTATTCACATCGATTGTCGCCTTCTTTTTCTTCTCGTTAGTCATAATAGCCGGAACCGTACACCTCCGAAGCGTCTGCGGTCATGACGAAACATGTTGAAATACACGCAGATTCGTTACGAAACCGCTCGCAAACGACGACCCCCTTCTCCAGGCGTCTGGAATGCGCTCCAGACGCGCGCGCTATGCTCCACGGAGGGGTAGCAGGTTGCTGGGGTTGCTGTATGAGGTCATAAGCTCGGACACACAAGTTCTTCCCGGAGATCGAAAAAAAGGTCTTGCGATTCAGTAAATGTAAATACCAGGTCGAGCCTCACGAGTGCACGAGATCAGAACTAACAGTTTGAGCAGGGTACACAATAAAAATAAGAAAAAATTGACAGTGAAATCCTAAAAAGCATACGGGGAGGATTGGAAAGGCTTTCTTTTTCTCTCTCTTCTTCCCGGAATTCGGAGTAGACGAGTGCCTTCTTTTAAAGCGACATGATTATTAAACGACAAAAGAACGACGGGGGATGATTTTCTGTTACAATTTTGTTCGTGATACAGTTTAGAACCCTTGTTGTTTTCCGTCCTCGTTCTCCAGAGAATAAAACCCCCAAAGCGTCCATCGAGTGCAGCAAGAGAAATAGTACTATTCGCGCATCATGTGAACGCAGGAAATTCTCAGACACGGAAAGCAGCTTACGACCAGAATTTAATAATACATGTAAATCCGTACTACGGTACGCGAATAAAATATTTGGCGGAGGGGCCCTGCGGTCTGCGTGCGCGAGTCCAGTCTGTCAAACGACAACTCTTTCCTTCACTGTCTGCCGTTTGTACTCTTGAACTCCCCCCTCCCTCTACCGCAGCGCTCGCGGCCGCTCACAAGTCCCTCGACTGGCCACTACAGTCTGAGCAGAGGAAAAGGGGCACTTTCAACAAACACATTACAGTTGCTTAAATCAGCGCACAACATAGATCTCTGCGGTCTCTAATCCTGGCATGAAGTCACGGATGTTCGGAGGATTTAATTCCTACTGCTCGTAGATATAGACTTCTAAGAGTGCGAACTATCCACATGAATAGAGGAAAGAACAACATAAATACGTATTTGTTGTGAGGGGATTGAAACTCCAGTCCATTTTCTTTTGATATAAACTATTCTCAAGTTATCTAGAGTTTGGACACCAAAAGAACAAAGATAGCGGACTCTAGTGGTGTTTCAGGACAGCCACCACTAATATTTTACCCCGACACTCGTTAAGACTTTGACTGCATCATATTGTCGTTTGATATTAAAATCGTCGTTTGGTAGCACTTACAATACCTTACGGGTGTACCAAGATATGGAAATAACAAAGAGACTACCGTAAAATGAATTTCGTTGAAAGTAGGTTAAAAAATTAAGATTTCTTTGATAATATATGCAATGTATTTTATTAATAGGAATTTTAATTTTGTGTTACTCTACAAAGGATAAAAAACGAGTATTTTAAGGACAGGCTCTCCTAGAGGTACTTTGTCAAGTTTTGTGGTAGTGAATACAACGCATAAGATAAAATTATCACTAAGTCAAGTAATGTACGACATAGCAGGAATCAATTGAGTAGGTTGGCAGTTCTCCCGAATTTGGTAACTTTTCGTACGGCAGCTAGACTTTATTTATGTTTCCATGATTATACGAGAAAGAGTACACAAATAAACTACGAAATATGGAATATATTGAAACAAAATTTGAAGTAGATTACAACAACTTCATGATGGGATGGCCACCTTCTAATTTTAGGGAGTGTAACTTCACTGTCTGTTCGGTCAGAATTAATAATGTCACAATAAACAATTAATACCTTACGTCTCTGGGGGAAGGTGATGTTAAAACATTTGTTGCAAGGAAAGGTATTAATTTTTTGGTGACTTTTGAAACGTTAGCGTATGATAAGAAACTTTTTTAAATTCTAATTTGAGAAGGGTAAAATTGGGTGAAACGTGAATATCTACATTTTCGTTTTCACTATATCTCGTGAACTAATTAAGATGTCATCTCAGATTTTGTATGCAAACACACATACCTAGAAACGGGTCACTCTAGAATTCTTTATTATAAGAAAAAATAGTTCATTAATTCTGTTGCCCCATCCTGACCCGAGTTTTTGCCCTGTTTACCTTCGGGTTTTTATATGGACTCGCTAGCCTCTTGCGTAGGGGTGGCATCTATTGAAATTACAAATATCGAATTTAGTGTTAGTTTAATAGTTACGATATGTAAACAATATTTTCTGAATAATCTAAATTAATTATGTTATGTTGACTGAAAATGGGAGGCGGGACCGAGATTCGAACTCGGGACCTTGAGCTTAGCGCGCTCTTCTAAGAGATTTATATGTGTTTGTGAACCAGAATTGGAAAATATTACCCAAAACAAAGTACTTCCTAAGGGAGTCGCCTCATATGAAGAGCGTAGTCTCTACGAGACCACCTTAGAGGTCTTTGGTATCGCAAGTTGAATGAGGATGGAAGACGGGCCCGGGAGGCGAACGGGATGGCGCAGTCGGTAAGCGCATGAGCGCGCTATGCTTAAGGTCCCGAATTCGAATCTCTGAGATTTCTATGAATAATCTAAAGTTTGATAATATATACTTTTGAAATAATTGTTTGTATATTAATAGAAATTTTTTTATATTCTGTTAATATTATAACATGAATCGGTTTTTTTAAATTCTTATCTTAGGAGTGAGTTGAAATGTTCAATTCGCCTGTCTTAGGGTTCTTGATCGGAATTCATGGGATGGTCCCTTGCTTGCTTCGGAAGAGTAAATTAGTTTATTGTTCTCCACGTAGTCATATGCAGAATTTAACTGCTTTTTTAAAAATAAAAATGAAAATAATCGGTCAATATAATTAAATTAAATACAAATGTACAAAAACTATGAGGTCCTATAAAGTACTGCATATATAAAGTATATTTAATTCATATCATATAATAAATGCACAGTCAGAATTGGAGACACGCAACGTCGATCGTTACAAATCACGAACTAGTTTGTGATGAAAACTCACTACTTAGCACTAATCAAAATTGTCCTATGAAGTTGGGGAGCTACATGATTTTTTTTTAGAAATAACGAAAACACCACGATAAGTTTTCAGTTTTAGGCGACTACCAGAAAACTCTTTAGCGAAATTATTTTCTACGCGTAGAATAAGCAATCAACAAAGTAGATACTGATTCATGCTACAATGCACCGTAACATTCAGATTGGTTTGTTCTTGCCTTTCCTCCAATTGAAAGCAGTGGCGTCACTGGAATTTATGGGGGAAGATATCATAACAGAGACATCGTTTGTGTTTCTGATTGTCGGATCTCTTTTTACCATGGACACGGCTTTCTCATGTCGCTCTATTGTAGTTCAGGTTACAAAAATAATTTAGTGCGTTGTACTGATAGTAAAATCCTTAATGCAGGCAGCATAACCGGAACAAATGTTCCTCTATCCTTTATTATTGCGTGTAAGGAGAGAATGACGGCCTCTAACACAATAGCAACTTCATTCAGATGTACATGATTTATCTCAACTTGAGACGTTGTTCAATTATAGGGAACAAGTCTGCGCGCTGTATACAATACTAAGAAATATAAGGAAGGAATTTCGGAAAACAAAAACAGAGACTGGGAAGAGAAAAAAATGAGATGCCGAAAGCCATAAAGAATGACTCTGACTCACACTCGAGCTCCATTTACCACGAGTTTTGTTTACGAGCAAAGAAGCGCCGATTACGAAGGAGGATAAAAAGCAGAGTCCGCAGGATGTAGTTCTAAGGGAAGCAAATCCACTCTTATTTGGGACAATCCTATATATAGCGAAATATGTCTTGCAAAACAGCAGTCTCTTTGGATAAGAATGCAAAAACCATTAGGGAGATGATTTACTGTTGGATAAAAACTTGTTTTGTTCTCGAGGAACCCATTAACCGAGTTCTATATGCACAAACGGCGCGCATCTATTGATGTGAGCCATAGCTTTCTATCGACATGCATGTTAGGACATGAAGCCACTCTTGGAAAAACAAAATCTGTTGAGGTAGTGGTGGCCTGAGGGATGCGTACTACACACATCGTTCTCTTTCATCCTCTTTTACCTAGAAATCAAAACTAATTCTGGATAGGATATTTGAACTTTCAATGTCTCCAGTAACTAGATATAAATTCAATACAACGACATAAGTAAAACATAGTGAATGCAATATATTATTCACTTACGAAACAGTTAAGTTTTGAACACCTCACAAATGTCAACTTCAGGAATATATGTATGCGACACTGGTAAAAAGAAAGTAACAGGATTCAAACATATTACACCGGATAAAAGATGTCCCCGGATTAAACTTACGTTCAGTTTACGTCCAGCAGTAGCATTACTGATGAGGTTCCATAAATTAATTTAAGGATGAGCATCACTTTTGACGCATGACATTGGGAGGAGGTCACGGATTCCGGGTGAGGTCGAAAGCATACGAAAAATCTTGTCTCGAGCGCCGTCTTATTCCATGTGTTTATTGGAAAGCTATTTTTTTTTTCGGAGGAAGAACCACCACGACCTGTGGACGAGTGTCTTCAGCGGTGTGCTGTCCCCGCACTCAACAGCAGGAAGAGACGGGGAGGGTTGAGACAGAGGAGGGGAAGAGACGTGAGAGGCACAGGCGACCAAGCGAGCGAAAGGAAAGAAGACGAAAAAAAGGGCAGTCACTCGAGCAGTCTCCAACACGAGTTCTCCAAGCTGCTTGTTTGCGTTGTGGTCCAGAGAAGTGACAGGCGGTACGTAAGAGAAGACGGAGAAGAAGAAAGACAGAGGAACAGAGCAGGAGGAGATACGTCGAGGACAGACACTTCGTGAAACCTTCTCGTCCTCGCTGCTTCTGGAATCCGCTTTCGATCCTCACTTGTTCTTGTCCTCCGTGCACCGTCACTATTGTCGCCAATTCCGTCCTTAGTCGCTACCTACAGTTCTTCCCGAGGGCTGTCCTGTCCCTGCCGTGTCACGGGTCCTCTTAGGGAGCGGGGATTCGCATAAGCAAGGTCCTCCATCTCGTCTGCGCGGTCTTGTCCCAGTAAAGGTCACCACCACCTCAATTTAACCAGCTAAGTATTAGCATGTCGTTCAAAAAAAATCGTTCGTAACAGACTACACGAAGAGAAAAGTCGTATGTACTACATTCAGATTGTATTAGCATCGTCCACTGTAATGAATACATACTACACCATATGTGATACGTGTACGAGAAATACTAACATTGTAATTTTTTAAAATACAAGCGTGAAGTAAAAGTAAGAAATTTCTATCGACGAAATTCGGAGCATGTAAGCGCATGTAGTATATTCCAAAAGCATGTGGAAGGATATCTATTAATCAAATATAGCTTTAACATACACACCAAATTTTATCTTACCCACCCCTAACCAGAAAGTCCTTTACAAATAAATAACTTAATTGTGTTTATTATAGTGTTTTCGTTAATATGAATGTTCACAATGTCCACTGCCTGCGTGAAAATGTTTTCATATACAAAGAAATGACATCCGAACGAGGACTTTATAACCTCATACTCTAGAGACACGCCTAATATACTGCTCCAAATAATGGCTCGGGAAGATTTATCACTTTGGAAGAAGCGCTAGCTTCAGAGATCCAGGTCTAGAACTCATCACTCACCTCTTCTCCAGTGAGCACCAGCCGCAGTACGGGTCCTTGGCCTCCAGACAGGACGAGCAATTTGCGAAGGAGCTGCAGTGCTCCACCTTCATCTTGGAGATCTGCGACAGAAAGAGCGAGACAAAAAATTATACCACCATTCTTCCTCGATGGATCCAACATCAATCTAATGCATTTACCCCTCTTGCACGAAGAATCGAATTCAACCTCCAGCCAGCTGGAGTAATTCAAAATCTATACGGATAATGACATCGATATTACAATACGCAGCGGAATCACCAATAATTAAAATTATACCTTATAAACGAAGCAGAAGTGCAAAAAAATGTAGCAATTTTGAGAGATAAAAATAAAAGAGGTAACAGATATTGTGATGTAAAAAGAGTCCTATCGCCATCTGGGGCGTATCGATAGACGATAGCCGTGCACTATTGACCGTAACCTTCAAAAGTGAATAACAATAGCAAAGTGAAAGTAGCGGGTATGCTGGGATTAGAACTCATAATGATCAAACTCGGATACCAAAATTTTAGCCAAACTTCTTTGTTTTTACATATTTTACATTTTCATTATTTATTTAATTTAAAGAATACAAATTTTAACTGAATAAACTCAGGATTAGTTCACTTAAGAAATAATGTTGTGTTATATATTCGATGACAATGATTAAATACTTAAGAAAATATTTATTTTATTAAAAGTTTGTTATTATAAGTTAAAACATTTTTAATATACTGGCAACTTCCCATATCTACTTGTCTAAATAATTTTTTTTAAACCTAAGTATAAGGACGCATTTCCTTCGATCTGAAAAAGAAAACAAGTATTCAACTATCGTGAGCACACCTATTGATGAGTCTTAATGAGATTGTAAACTCAATAGCACTATCGATTCTAGTAGGTCAGCAACCCCAGCACCTAGTATTACCGAATGCTTGGGAGGCAGACTAATGGATTCGATGTGTGCGCTTTTGCTGAAATCTAGTGCCATCCGGCCGCACCTTCTGTCGGAGGTCGCTCTCCGCTTGTCTTCCACACATAGCATCCAGGAAGACCGGTTTCACGCCCACGTCCTACTCATGTTTTGGATTAGAAATGCCACTCTCCCCTGGGAAGGACGTGAGAAAAAGGAAAATATTTTGTAATATGTTGTTTCATCTTTTGTGTCTCCAGCAAATTATAAACACAACGAGGTATGTTGACAATGGGCTGATGGAGACAAGTGTGTCTCCCGGAGAAGTGCACACAGGATGGACTGTCGGACGCCTGGACGAAGGAAGACACAAAAAACGAAAAGAAAACGAGGGTCGCTCAGACCAGTCAGTGGACTTGCAGCAGCGGGGAAAAGTTACTTCAGTGAGAGACGGAGCTGTAAGGTGACGAGGTCACATGTCGAGGATGACGTGGTTTCTACCCCCCTCCACACACACACACACACACACACCACCTAGCGCTTATCAGCGAGATTGCAATCGTGCCACTAATGAAATTGCGAAGTGTACGTCAGACAATATCTCCTCTCAAAATAACCGCGACGCTCAAACGTGAATAAATTCCTAACGGCTAAATAACAGGATACTAATATTCTATTAAGGAATCGTGGGTGTCGTAATTGCTTCGGTAAGTCCGGCAGGTTGCCGCGGCCGAAGAAGCACCGGACCCCTCTTCGATTCTTCGAAACCCCTAAGTCGCGCGTGCAATTTGACATAAGTGTAATCGCGCATTGCTAACAGTCCCGTCCACTTAACATTAAAAACTCGAGACAGTCAATAAAATGAAAGACACGAAAGGAAGAACGGACCAACATCAAATGAAAGAAAATGGGCGGGTGGGAGAAGCACATGACCCGCTCACGTCTACAGTTAACACGCACGCCTGAGAAGAATCGTCACGCAACCGCGTGCTCCGCCAACGCACGAACGAGATCAAGGTGGAACACATTACTTTCGCGCGTCATCTACGCTGAGATTTCTCCCAACTTCCTCCTTGTTGCGGATTCGGACACATTTCACACAACACCCAATGCAAGTAACTCGAACAATACTCCGTGACAACTGCAGAAATGAAAGAAATTTACAATCGGGTTCTGGTCACCAGATCTCCCATTATCAAATGTTTATGCCGAAGATTTATCGATCGCTTCAACCGACATCCATCAATCAATTAAAAACTGGAATCAGAGGAAAGAAAATAATTTGAAAACAATGCGAGGGTTCTAACTATTTTGCAAATTAAATGGAACACTAACAATTGAATGTTACTTTTTCTGTGGACCCATAGTTTTTCGTACAATACTAGAGAAGTCACAAACCGGAGTTTTAAAATTAACTATTTTAAGCAGATGCGTCTCTTTACATTCTCGTTCATCCTACGGTTGGTACACTTACGTTGAATAAGTGATGCTCCGCGGTGTAATAAAAACAAACTAGTATTATTTTCTTCCTAATTGGTAACAAAAACAAACTAATTAAAAGGATCCCAAATGCACGATCATTTTTCTTTTGTACACCTCCTTCACGTCAGTTAGTGTTAATTTTTTCGTTAAGAACCAACAAATTTTCCGTCGGAAGGGTTCGCGCTCTCATGCTCCACTATAAATTAGCCCCGAAGTGGGAGGTGGCGGAAGGAATCGCGTGCCCAGCGGCGCGGAGGTTTCCGCAAAACCCTTCTCACAGTCATCCGCTCGGTGCGGGTGGAGAGAGCGGCGGGGGTGGTGCAGGCAGAAGCGACGCGGGACGGAAAGCAACAAGCGCGTAATGAGTTCCATATGCCGCTCAGGAGGCGGGAAGCCGTCGAGAACAGGTCTGCCAAGGTCTGCGGGGTTCTCTCGCGCCCTTCCCCGCCACCTCCCCGCGCCCTTCTGACGTTCCGCGGCACGCACGCCCAGGGGCCAATTTGTTGTGACGCGCCATCGGGGGGTCCACCCCGGTCCCTTCGCGAACCATCGCCCCCTTCCGTCCCCAACCAATCCACAGCCACAGGCGGCAGAGGAACCTGGTAATGATTCCACGCGGCGGGCACATCCCTCCCGATTCCCCTCGACTGTAACCTCGTCTCTTCCTTCGACTCCAACCATCTTGTGTAAACCTACTACCTTCAGAATCTTATCAGTCCCCACAGCTCCATCTCCTCTATAAACTTGCTTCCTCCCCCTCCTATGGGTTTCGATTCACTGAGCGTTCGTTCACAGCACTTGCACCTTCCCTACTTCGTTCTGTAATTCCATGCTTCGACCCGCATTCACCCCTTTTACCCCTTCCTCTTCGGCACCCCACCACGCGAGCTGGAGACCCGTCTTGGGTGCAGCCACCCTCCAGGTTGCGCGAAGTTCGATTGAGGCACCCTTCGGTAACGACATAACACTCGCCAACAGAGCTCGCAGACACAACAGATGGTCGACATCGAGAAACGATGCACTTGACATTCATATTATGAAGTGGCGTTTTTTACATTCCACGTGCCACGGCCACATGATGAAGTGCAATTTAATGGACCATTTGGATAGGTCGGGCTACTAAACACTGATTCGAGGGTCCGGGGGATGGTAGAATACGAGAAGCAGGAACGATGTTATCTTAACGTCGAAGTGAAGCTTCAATAATAATATTTAAAACAAAACATGACGTGGTTAAACGAGAAAAGCTCATTTCCTACCAAGAAACCAACTCATTTCTTCGATTCGTGTCACATTAAACAAATTCAAGAAGTTAATAGTATACATATCTACTCCAAGGTCGTCCAATATTAGTAAATGAAAGGGAAATCACATAAACGTATTTCAAAAGAACAAGAATGTTACAATATCAGTGATTATCATTCAATCCATTTGTTCAGACGCGCACATTCTTCTGAGGTACATCGTTTCACCGATTGTTTTTCTTATAAGTTCGAGGACTATCCGTTGTTTGCCGTTGCTCAACTAAAAATTGCTGTTGTAAAATGTATTTAAGAGAAAAATGCATTCAAAACCCAAACATGTATAAGTATGTGTAACAAAAAGTTAAGGCACTTAATGCCAGAGAAAACGTTTTTGAAAAATTACCAACACATTGTATAGAAATATTACAGATGGATCTTAATTAATGTTCTAAACTCATTGCGGTCGAATATTTCACGAGGGCTCGAAATCATTTCGCTAAATCGATCCTTTTTGTGAATCCTATCCCTTCAGTTTTTTTACGCAATGAAACAGTTCACCATGAACTTATATTTGAAACTTGACGAGAGGTTCTCGCCAGATTTCTTGACTGTACCGATAACAAACTCGTTCTTTCCAACTAGTTCAATATCTTTCCAAACTGGTACTCAAGTCTTACGTGAACATCGTCTCGGGAGAGTCCGTTCAGAAAATCCCGAACCGAGAAAGAAACCACTGAATAAGACGCGTCGAGGTCACGCAGTGCATATTCACAGCACACGCGCTTGTCTCTGTTCTTGCGAGGGAGACACACAGCTGCGTAAGAGAGCGTGGGCGCACGCTGTACGGGAACACGTGACGTGTGCTCGGCGTAGACGCCTCGTTGAGCAGAAAACAAACCTAATGAACTTGGACGAACGCGGTTGAGTGGCGTTGCACCGAACGCTGCACTCCGACGCTAGCTAAGTTAGATGCGTTCACTCGCTTGATTGACACTCGACGTCGGTACGGCAGAGATCATGCAGCAGTCATCAGTTGCGGTACACTCACGATCGCGAAAAACTAGCCGAGTCCACGTTCGCATTCTTCGTCCCTATTCATGTACTATTTGAAATAAATTAACGTGGAAAATCGTGTATCGAGGAAGGTATAATTCTCCTGATAAAATCAAAAGAAATATATGAGAAATTCTGTGAGTACGCAGAAATTATTTGTGTAATCAGAGATGTCATGAAAAGAATGAATGGATGAGACAGGAAATTTCCGCGATAAGATCGGACAAAAAATTGAGAATGAGTGAAAAGTGAATCGCATTACTCGGAATTCCTCCCTTTAAAATAAGGCGAAAAAAATATATTATTAAAATTACATAAACTACTTTTTTTCTATTCTTGGATAAACTCGGGTATCTAAGATTTTTATCCTTATCTACAGCGGATCTCCGAGGTGTAAAACGGCGAAGACACAACTGAGGGAGGCATTCGGGAAAGACAGTGACCGCGATAACGGCAGGAGATGAGGGCATTTGGAACACAGATTTTTTGCTATTTAGCAATGAAATCATTTTTCTGTTTCATCGACTAGAGGGAATGGTACGAACTAAAAAATCTAATTCGTCAGTCTACATCCGTAAAATCAACGCCCAAGGAAACTTCCACAAAATGAAACCGGTGAATACTACTTTACTTGAAAAAAAAAAGTAAAATAACGAATAGTTTCAAAAACAGCTATTACCACTTCTTGAACCCAACAGTTAACAAAGCAACAAATTTTCCTCTCTACACAGAGAGTAAATTGAAGGTAGTTAAATCGCGCTGTTAGAAAAGGATTCTTCGACTTCGCGAAGTTGAGTGGCGATTGGAGGCGAAGTTGTATGCAAAAAACTATCGGTCTGCAAGCAGCGACGCGCGCTCGACACAATCGCCGGCCGAAGTGTGAGTTCGCGCGTCTTTGATGTCATTCGCGCTTCGCCGGAGGCGGCGGCAGCGCGTTGTGGGTCGGCCGGCACTCGTGTTTCATCTTGTGGCGTTGGAGCGGGATGGCGGGGGGGAGGGCACAGACGGCGACGGGGCCAGGGACGAAGCGATGCCGCTACACGCTGCTCGGAAAGTGCGTGGCTGAGAAGAGGAGGACATGCAAAATGCGCAGTCAATCACGAGAAGGAATGGGAGACGATGAGAAGATGAGGAATGTGCAGGAACGACGGGGAGGCAAGGAGAGAACGGGGGATGGTGTGAGTGAGGTAAGATTGTGAAGGCAAAGACTTGAAATGATTCAATACGAACATCACCGAACAAAACCAAAACCAAAAAAAACTGGTTTTAGAATAACTTTAGTCCTTGGATGTTTTCAACATATTTTGAAATACTTTGACAGCTATAACTTTGACAATTTTCAAATAATGTACTGTTACGGTGATTTATGTATTTATGCACTCATCAATACGAGAAACCCTCGCCCATACGAGAAAATTCAAAAAATAGAAGTACTAGGATGATATACTTTAATTACTAATCGCTGCCACACAATTGCGTAACGGAGTGAAATTAATAATAAGCGAAAAATTATTTTAAAAGAAACAATTACATTTTGAAATGAATACTCAATACACCTGAATTAATATTTCACGTGTAGCTAAAAGAAATAAAATAACTAGGCAATTTATTAAAGGAATTTTGGCGGGGGCACTGAGAACGGTCAGCTGCATCTACCAATGAACGAATGTCCCCCTGTGTTGTAACTAATCTTACAATACGTTGCAGCAACGAATCTTCAAATCGACGCCTATACTACAGCTACGAAATATATATACTTTTTTACATCCCTCGAGATTTTAAAAAGCTTTCGTGAACCGCCAGTTCGAACCCTCTGCAGTAACAGCATCCTATCCTGTATGTCGCCCGTATGATAACAACGCGCACAGTAAGCTGACCGAGTCGCTGACTGAGTTCGCACAAATAAAGCGACGCCGATCGAAGGGATTATTCCGGCTTGTACCTCGACGTCGTTTCACTCGCACCATCGCACGCTCCACCCCATCAATCGGCGTCAAACGCGCCGCTCAAGAGATCCTACCCTCTCGCCCGTCCTCGCATCTCTTCGTCCGGCTCCGACGGACCGAACGCACAAGCCGTAGCTGCGTACGCGCGTGCGTCATCCGAACTTTGGATGCGTATCACTAAGAGAGAGACAGAGTTACCCTCCAATCTGGTTATTCGTGCTAGAGTTCTTAGATCCCTAGCTAACAGAGGGTTGCATCAATGGTTCCACGGGATTGTACAGAGCAATTGGTTCGTAATGAGATTGGCACGATCTTGCGACGTCCCAAAAATGATACAGACAGTGAAAACCATCACGCAGCAGATTGTGTCAGAAAAGAGCTATTGGCGGATGGCGATCACAGAGCAAGTGGCCCACGTATCCAAGGTGCGGGTTTTAACGCGAAATGCTTCAAAATGGGAATCTCTGGTACAAGCGATCCTCAACTTCACTAGCTCCCGACACGGGTTACGCCAATTTTTTGATGCACCTCGAAGAGAGGTCAATAATGTTTAGGAGGCTGTTTTAGAAAAAAAACGTAATATTATTAAATGAACCAATGCGGACAAATAAAGAAAAAAATACATTAATTCGATGACCCAGACAAGAAAAATATAAATACATATATTCCTTCGAGTAAGCGAGATTTTGAGGGGAATTTTAATTACTGATATAGCGACCAAAGTGTCATTCGATCTCGTAAATATTATTCAAGCCATCATTTCTGTATTCCAAGAAATGAATGATTCCTCAATAAAATTTCAATTATTGAAATTGATTTATTACTCACACAATTTTTGTGGTGCAATATTATTGTCCGTCTATATAGTGTAGAGTAATATAATTTTGAGAACGATTCATCTGAAGTGTTCCCGTCTTTTTTATCGAAAAGAGATCCGACTTGAAATCTATCCAAGGAGCTAATGAAAACAGGCGCCATGATGACGAAAACGCGGGTTCGGAGCCGCGAAGTGGAGAGGCGAGAGCTGTGCCCCCAGTGCGCGTCGGAAACACGAGGGCCCGTTCTGTCCCGGGTATCGGGTGACGACCAAAGGAGTCGAAGCCAGCTCGCTCCGCTAAGTCACGTTCGCCATATAGGCGCCGCATCTCGCATAACCTCTGTCGAGCGATATTGAAAAGGTCTTACTCCTTTATTTATGGGTCATATCAGGTTCGGCCTTCATTTATTTTTATGGAACTCGTACCCATTTACAGCGGCCGATAGTATTTAGTTCTCCTTCTATTGGCACCGCGGCACTACGTAGCAATTACGTGTATCGATGAATATTTGATGACGAATTCACGCCGTGATGAATATGTAAGTACTCCCTAGGGTGATTCCTACCGCCAAAGATTCCCCCGAGAAGTCCAAAAACACTTGCATGCACTCTACATTTCAACGACGAGCATTATGTAATTACTAAAAAAAGGCACTAACACGAGGCTATAGAATTAATAAGATCGACAGTACATACAGGATATGAGGGGGAAAGAAATGAATTCAGTGAGATTAATGTGATCAAAGGAAGAGAAAAAATAATGAATTCAAATCAAAACGCTTAGACGGAATGAAAATAGCGAGCCAAAAGCGTCAATAATGTAATTATCCTGAGAATTTTGCATCGAAGCACCAGTTGCCCGACGCTTCTAACTAATTTCACATCGGTGACGCTCCCTCCACTGGTGAGTTCATTCTCACGGTGACTGATTCATGTCGGAGACGCAAAGGAGAGCAAATGTTCCTCACTCGTATTTGCACAGGCAATATTTACTTCTTATTTGAAATTCAAAATAATACAATTACCAGATTATTGCCAATGTTACGATTGAATGATTATAACACATCCATCGAACACAATAATTCAACATAATAAACATAAGTTCACTGCCAATGAATTAAATGCAGTTAATTGTTTAGAAAACATTTTAATAACACAATTCACATCCTTCAGTGCAACTCAGTAAAAAATGAATTCTTGTATTATATGATTATTGATTTTCTCCTTTATATATTACTACATCACCCTTGATAATCATTAATTTCGTAATATTACATCATTTCGGTCCTTCTTCTTATCATGGGTCGTATCCTCGATCTCATTCTCCTCTTTCGTAATTTATATTCTTCTTTCAAAACCTCCTTTGCGATCCTAATGATATTCATGAACGCAGCATAAGTGCGTGGAGGAAATCGCATAAAACGGCTCCCTGAGTCCTCTCGCGGTAGCAAGTAGCGGCTTGTGAAGGAAAGCGCGTGGGAGGCTGTCGAGTAGGTGATGGCCGAGAGGGAAGAAGAGGAGGGCGCGATCTCCCGCCGCGCCGTCCATTGTTCTTGCGCCGCGAGAAGTGCGCTGCTTCCCCGTCAACTGGGCGTAACGCCCTTTGGATCCCCGGGATCGCTCTCCACAGCACGGCCTCTTGCCCGCAAAGCTGCACGGGAAGCAAGCGCTGCGAAAGTAGGTAATAAACAGGCAGACACGACCTCTTGCATGAATAAAGCCGCGCAGAAATACGCTCGTCGACGCCAACGTGGTCACCGACCAGTCCAATACCGCTGCGAAATGGGGAATGTCTCCGCTGGAAGTGCAATTTGAGGCTCGGGAGATGGGTTGAGGTTTCCCTAAGTTTCCCCACTCAGTGGGAACAAATCCTGATCCACTAACACTCATGTCACCGCCAATCTCTCTTTCGTTCCCCAGTATATTTAGGGAAGGGTCCCAGACCATCCAAAACATTGAAAACATGACGTTATAACGTTCGTATTGCTCATTAAAAATGTAATATATTTGGACATTTCCCTTGAAATTGTCTCTCACCTCCCCACAAAGAAAATCATAATTATATTACGTTTCAAAATTCTGAGCACAACAAAGTTATTTACTATTTGGACACCATTCCAAAGGAATACAAAAAATAACGCAAAAAGTATTACATTAATCTCAGTAATAGACATTGATTTTGGTACAAGCTATCCGTTTTTTGACGGCATTTTACTAATACGCTCAATTTTATTAATTGGTGAAATTTCATACATCACGATTCCGACCGCCAAAGCTACCGACACAAATCTTTTTTATACTTGTTTCTACAGAGGGAGTAACTAGAATATAACTTTTGTAATTGTGGATAAATATCAGTTCGACATCTCCGATTTAACATTCACACACTCCTGTATAATTCGTCGATTAAACAAAAACAACTCGAACTTCATGATGAAAGGACGTAACGACATGGAATCGTACGATGCTGATGAACATATCTGTCAGATTATAGAATTTTTACATGATCCTTCTTAATTATTGTTTTTATAATATCACGTGATATTTCACAAAATTTGTACTGACATAACATTTGGTACGTTTGATATTTGCTAATTTTTCCTTATAAATTTTATGATATAATTAGTATTTCGTACTTCACCATAAATGTTATAAATATGTGTAACATTACAACTTTTATGTATTAAAGTTACCTGAAGAGGAGGCTAAACCATGACCTCGAAACGTTGTTCTCAACTATAGTGAAAATATGTTGCTCATCATGTGATCTTGACAAAAAACCAGCGTTGTATTTATGTTATTGATTGTCTTAAATGTATCCGCAAATCGTAAATAATAATATATTATCATGGACAATCAGAGAGTGAGAAGACGTAATATATATTTTTTAAACATTTTTGTTCACCTAAAAATCTCTTTCGGAAGTCGTCGCATTAATATCGGAGTACGTCACATTGTGGAAACTCTTCACATTGGCACGGGTAGCCGCAATCGTCCACGTCTCCAAGTCGCGTTACACGAGCTGCAACGTCGCGTTACGGGACGAGTTCAAGGAGAGGTCCTGCGCTACACACCGAGCCTGTCGCGCTATCAAATGCAAATACTACGGCGCAGGTGCATCCATATAACGTGAGCGCGAACAATACAACCAGTGTGTTACCGCGGGAGAGCTCTCCTGCAGTGAGTTAGTGATACAGTGAGACTTGGTCAAGCGCGGTTTACTTGTGAGTGTGCAGTTCAGGAAGAAAATAAACTCCCCGACACAGCCACGAAAGCGAAATTAGATGAATTCCTATGCAACACGCGAAAGTAAACTGCCGAGAAAACATTCTACAATAAACGACACACTCCAAGAAATTGTATGGTGCTGTAGTCAGAGTAATAAATCCAAAATTACGCAATTTGCAGAACGTAAGTAAAATATTACAGGGCGCTCAAATAGATAACGCTCACTCATAAATTACGAAATGGAAAATACATTGTATTACTCGCACGAAATTGCATACTTCATAAGAGGTACTGTCTCGTTTCCCTTGAAAGATGTGCCTAAGCATCTAAATCACTCTTAACACAAAGTACGATGATATATGGTCTTTAAATGAAGGAATTTTTAAGTCATAATGCAATTCAAATGGATTTATTTAAAAGCAGATACCTCATATTTAACAGGAATGTACTTGTTTGCCAACACCCAGCACCTTTAAGCAATCTATGAGACCGCGCAAACGGTGAGTACCAGGGATCATACAGGTCAACCACGACATAGCCGCTTCTTCTCTGTAGTGGAGGATTGCAGAGGATATGGCAAATGGAGAGAGAGAGGATTGGGAAAGGAAGAGGAGAGGGTGGATACGAGAGAGATGCGGCAAGATAAAGCGTGTTGCAAAACTACTGCGGTCCCTCGCGTATGCGTCATCTGCGTCGATGTTTACGTGTGTCTTTCTCATTATGTGAATACGATCGGATGTATCGTGTCTCGAGATTTCACGTGGATACACGTACAGTTTCGTACACCAAAATTTAATGACAAAACAATGTCATTCTGGGTCAAAGTGTTATAATATGCAGCGTCGTTCTACTGAATATTCCGAAAATAACGGTCTATTTATCGAATTTATCTCACCAGATACTTACGAAACTTGATATAGATCCCAATATAATTACGAAAAATCCGGAAAAACAAAAGGGATTCATGGAAACAATTTATTTAAATTTCGGAGACAAATGCATACTTGAAGCATGTCTCCCATACTTAAGAAAATTTTTGAAACAATTAAAAAACAGATTAAAGAGCATTAAAATGTTATCCAAATTCAAAATTTATCACGCCAATCATTAGCGAGAGAAAATGGTAAAACAAATTGTTAAATTTTCAATATGATTTATTTATAAAATCTCGGGTCTCATTCGTTTATTGTTCGGAAATAATTAGTGAATAAGGCAAAAACACACTTCTTGATTTTACACGCCAAGGTTTAATCACTCTTTGAATCACCATTTCGCTCAATATTAAATTGCGCGGCTAAAACGACAGCAGACATGGTAGACACGTACGGGGCATGCTTCGGTGCATTTCTACTCCAGTACAGAAGCGTGCAACTGTTTGTGGTTCCCAACATGCACTGTCGAGTACATCCTAAAATATTTCCGCGAACATGCAGAGAGGTTCCCACTTTCGAGGAAGTAGGCTCCATGTGAGGAGAGCAGGTAGAAGCAAGTACGAGCGCAGGAGCGTTGAGATGTGTCCTTCACCGAGCAGCGTGTTCGGGGTGGGGGACGAGCTCTTGCGCTTCCCAGTCCATAAGCGGCTAATGCCCTCTAGCCGCGCCTCAACCCACAGGTCCCACCTTTCCACCTCGGCGACGCGACCGCGCCATGCTGCGTCGCGCCGGCCCGCTATCTCTCACCCAGTCGTCGGACGGCAACGTCACGGCCAGAGAAAAATGCGTCGCCGTCTCTGCGCTGTGGCGACGACGGAAAACACTTCCGCCTCTCAAGACGTTGGATGGCGATGGTGCGATAATACTAGGTAAAACGGGAAAATGTCAGGGACCGATATAATCTGCCAGTTTCTCCGTGCCATATTTGTTAAAAAATGTTACACACTCCGCTGTCCGATAGACAGTAAATTTCCATTATTTCTTTCAAACCCAATGGCGCTTTGGTGATAGGAAATATGGCATTCCCTTTACACTCTTTCTTGGTTAACACGATATTTCATTCCTTCCCCCTTTGTAACTCAGGGCTAGCATTCTTGCTTGTCACTCAATCACCTCGGGTTCGATTCCCGGTGAGGCCATAAATTATTTTAACTTTTCACTTCACTGTCCCAGTTCATATACCCGTGACAATGGAAAAGCGAACTCTCCTTCTGTCCTTCTCTTACTACCTGGAATACCACTAACTCTTACTATTAGTAACCACTCCTACTAACACCTCCACGTGGGCCAAGTTGTCAGTAAACACTGCTAACCGGGTCACCTATACTTATACCATTCTACCCTCCTACCTCCTTTCGCTCCATGTAGATAAGCTTGAATAGCACGCTACATTTCCCATTCACAAATACTACAATGAAGAAAAAAGCAGATTCAGGTAGGTTAACCTCTTCCAGCGACATATAAATGCAAAGAAAGCAACATGTGGTATGTTTTATATTCTGAGTAAGAAACGGAATATAAGTTTCAATCAATCCGTTAAGCGCATAAAGCACTCACAGCGCCCAGAAAACCTCGTATCCCACTTCATGCTGATTTTCCTAATCGAAGGATACTGGAGGCGATTGCATTACGCGTATCGATAGCCGTAGTGGTGTCGACTCGAGATCGCGACATGTGTGGAGCAGCAATCTGCAGTCATCGCAGAGGACGGCGAAACAAGCAACAACGACGCCGCTGTCGCAACTGGACGCGCAAACCATATTTCTCAACACAACGCTACACTTCAAAAGTTCAAGGCTTGCTTGTGTCACCTCCAAGGTGGGGTAAAATACACATGGTACGTAAATTACGTGTATTTACTGTTTTATCGATGTCGTTAAGTAAATGGCTGAAAAAATGATGCGTTTGCTCGTTAGTAATTGATTTCCATTTCAATGATGTCTGAGAAAGTCCGGTGTGTAACTGTTATTCAAGAATCGAAGTGAAAGCGCGTAATTTTCCCCTCAGGTATTACAGAGCGTGTCCAACATAAATGGAACCCGTTATTCGTACTTCAACACAGGACAAATGTCAGTTGCAGAGCCTTCTCAACAAGCGAGACATAAGATAACGTCACAAGGAGCTCTGAAATAAGATATTTCTTTTATCAACTTCCAAGACTGATGTGGCGAAATTTATTCTTTCTTCTCTTCAAAATTGATTTACAATTAATGAACATACTTGCCGCGATTTCGTAGACGACAGTGCATCCCACTGAGAAACTTTGAAAATACAGATGCTTCTGTTCACAATTCTCAAAAATCGGACGTGATCACTTTTTTCCCAGATTTTCATATTCCTCTTTTATTTTACGAAGGGAGAGTAAAAATAGCAACGCACTACATTCCAATGCACAGTTGCAATTTTTAAGACCGATTTTCTATTTTAATGTTCAATGTTATCGTGCTTCGAGGGTATGGTACTCCAAGCAGTATTCCATATCAAATTTCCCCTGAAACACGCATAGCTTCAGTAACCATACAATATTTTCAACTCAGAATCAAATTCCTTCAGGTACAACAAATAGTATAAAGGGGTTAAATTTTGCTATCTTAATTCTCCAATCATCACACGTTAATTGCTCGGACAAGCGTATCAGATAAATGATATCATTAATCATTCACGAGAATGATTCTATTCTATACAAGAAAAATCGATAGTCCAATTTTAGGTTAATGTGATAACACTTAAGTGATTCGGTGCTAACCAGTTCATGATTTTAAGTATTACTTAAAACAACTTCTATTCCTCAAAGCTGACGTAGTAATTCTGTTCTGGGACACCACTATTATTTACAAAAAATCCTCATCTTTATAATTATAAATCTTGTAGCAGTGCGGTAATAGATTTTAGGTTGCATAATTTACATGCAACGGCGAACAAAAACAAAGGGGATCTTCCACAAGAAGATTATTCGTTCTCTTTTCATAATTGAGGGTTTCTTCCGACACAACAGACGGAGCAGCGTAACCAAATATTAACATTCAATAGATAATGAAACGTAACGTATCCGAAATCTTTACTCATTACTGGCTAGATCAAATGCATTTTGATGTATACTTCATGTCCATTAAATTTAAAAGTGTACGACGGGTGAACTGAGGAAAGCACCATAACAAGGAAACCCCTGACCTGAAAAATAAAGGGTTTCGTATCTTGTGAAAGTTTTTAATAAACTTTATATTATTAAGTGTTTTCAGATAAATTGAAAAATCATTTAAAAGTTTCTTTCATGAAACTTTAACCCTATGTAAAAAGTTACTTGAGATTATGGCGAAATTCAGAACAGTATTTGAGTCAACTACGAAAGCCACCATATATTTTTTTTAATTCAGAAGAAATACCTTCAGTAACAGGGAAGGTTACTTTAACGTGTTGTGATGTGTTTAAGACTCGCAATTCTGTTTTGCAACATAGTCTCACACATATTTGTCAAAGCAAAACAAATAAGTGGATTTGTCTAGGCCTTAACAAATGTAATAGGATAAGTATTATTTTATTTTTTTAATTTCCTCGCTAATTTTCTCCATGATCTGAAGAAATTCGTGAAATATCCTGGAAGGCAAAGAGAGAGGTGTTTCGTGCAAATACTAATAGCAACCAACAAGCTGCTTTCGTCCCGGTGAGTCGGAGTGATGCTGTCCATCGGTCCTTCGGACGGAGGGTCCACAGCGGAACTACCTTGCCCGGTCGGATTGGCGAAGGTGCGAAAGAGGATGTGCAAAGAGGATTTCCGGACGGAAGGAGAAGACGAACACGAGTCAAGTCGTGAAAGCTTATGCTACGCAAAGTTTCTGAGAGTAAATAAAAGGACGCAGGTAATAAATAACACATGGTTCATAACAGAAAATAAGAGGGATAAATGTTGTTGTGAAGTTCCATTCAAGCTTTTCGAAACACTTCATACGAACATAACAAAATTCCGTTTCGATTTACAATCATAAATGATAGATCGGTCAGATGCACGATTAAGCATCTTGCCACATTGTGAACTTCGAAGACAAAACTGTATTTATTAGCATAATAACGGATTAATGCTAACAATTGGTTGTTTTATGGATTTTACCAATCTGCTGGAAAATAAATAAATTTTCTTTACATCCTGTTCCAGAAAGTTAAGAACTTGCTTTCAAATATGTGCTCAAATATGAATAGCTTTCTCCTTAATGTGTAGTCATATTCTCAAGTCTTGCGAGAGTACAAGTACAAATCCAAACACATTTCAGCTCCTATCTTTTCAAGTACATTTTGAAGTCATCACGACCAGTAATAAATGTATGTATGTATTTATCTCGTTTCGGTCAGCAAAGGACCCCGAATGACGAATACCAGTAAGACTCAGTTTTTGTGTGAGTTTACTCACTAGACACGTGAATTTTACCGAGATCGGAGGAACAGCGTCTAGATTTGATCCAGATTGCTGTATCCGAGAATTACAAATGCGGTTGTTAGCCGCAGAGGGTGAACTTTTCATACATCACAGTTATTTAAACAGACAGGGAAATGTTTTTTTTTTTTTTTTTTTTTTTTTT